>PVKP010022740.1:0-37218 GCA_004027715.1 Plecturocebus donacophilus | reverse complement strand
TCTTTATCCACTCATTGATTGATTGGCATTTGGGCTGGTTCCATATTTTTGTGATTGCTAATTGTGCTGCTATAAACATGTATGTGCAGGTATTTTTTTCATATAATGACTTCCTTTCCTCTGGGTAGATACCAAGGAGTGGGATTGCTGGATCAAATGGTAGATCTACTTTTAGTTCTTTTTCTTTTTTGAGACAGAGTCTTGCTCTGTCGCACAGCCTAGAGCACAGCGGCATGATCTTGGCTCACTGCAATCTCCACCTCCTGGGTTCGGGCAATTCTCCTGCCTCAGTCTCCTGAATAGCTGGGATTACAGGTGTATGCCACTGTGCCCAGCTAATTTTTTGGTAATTTTTAGTACAGACGAGGTTTCACTGTCTTGACCAGGCTGGTCTTGAACTCCTAACCTTGTGATCCACCTGCCTCAGCCTCTTAAACTGCTGGGATTACAGGCGTGAGCCACCATGCCCAGCCCTACTTTTAGTTCTTTAAGGAATCTCCACACTGTTTTCTGTAGTGGTTGTACTAGTTTACATTTTCACCAACAGCGTAAAAGTGTTCCCATTTCACCACATCCACTCCAACATCTATTATTTTTTGATTTTTTTGATTATGGTCATTCTTGCAGGGATGAGGTGGTATCTCATTGTGGTTTTGATTTGCATTTCCCTGATAATTAGTAATGTTGAGCATTTTTCATATGTTTGTTCTCTATTTGTATATCTTCTTTTCAGAATTGTCTATTAATGTCCTTAGTCCACTTTTTGATGGGATTGTTTTGTTGTTGTTGTTTTGTTCGAATTCCTTGTAGATTCTGGATGTTAGTCTTTGTCAGATGTATAGATTGTGAATATTTTCTCCTAATCTGTGGGTTGTCTGTTTACTGCTGATTATTTCTTTTGTTGTGCAGAAGCTTTTTAGTTTAACGATCCCATCTATTTACCTTTGTTTTTTGTTGTATTTGCTTTTGGGTTCTTGGTCATGAAGTCTTTGCCTAAGCCAATGTCTAGAAGGGTTTTTCCAATATTATCTTCTAGAATTTTTATAGTTTCACATCTTAGATTTAAGTCTTTGATCCATCTTGAGTTGATTTTTGTATAGGGTGAGAGATGAGGATCCAGTTTTATTCTTTTACACGTGGCTTGCCAATTATTGCAGCACCATTTGTTGAATAGGGTGTCCTGTCTCCATTTTATGTTTTTGTTTGTTTTATCAAAGATTTGTTAACTGTAAGTATTTGGCTTTATTTCTGGATTCTCTATTCTGTTCCATTGGTCTATATGCCTGTTTTTATACCAGTACCATGGTGTTTTGGTGACTATCGCCTTATAATGTAGTTTAAAGTCCGGTAATGTAGTGCTTCCAGCTTTGTTCCTTTTGCTTAGTCTTACTTTGGCTATGTGGGCTGTTTTTTGTTTCCATATGAATTTTTGGATTTTTTTTTCTAGTTTTGTGAAAATAGTGGTGATATTTTGATGGAGATTGCATTGAATTTATAGATTGCTTTTGGCAGTATGGTCATTTTCACAATATTGAGTCTACCCATCCATGAGTATGGATTGTGTTTCCATTTCTTTGTGCCATCTATGATTTCTTTCAGCAGTATTTTGTAGTTTTCTTTGTAGAGGGCTTTCACTTTCTTGGTTAAGTATATTTCTAAGTATTTCTTTCTTTATTTTTGCAGCTGTTATAAAATGGGTTGGGTTCCTGATTTGATTCTCAGCTTGGCCATTGTTGGTGTTTAGCGGGGCTTTGATTTGTGTATGTTAATTTTTTATTGCAAAACTTCGCTGAATTTATTTACCAGTTTGAAGAGCTTTTTGAATGAGTCTTTAGGGTTTTCTAGCTATGTGATCATGTCATCAGCAGAGACAGTTTTATTTCCTCATTACCAATTTGGATGCCTTTTATTCCTTTCTCTTGCCTGATGGCTGTGGTTAGGACTTCCGGTACTATGTTGAAAAGAAGTGGTAAAAGTGGTCATTCCTGACTTGTTTCAGTTCTCAGGGGAATGCTTTCAACTTTTCCCCATTCAGTATGATATTGATTGTGGGTTTATCATAGATGGCTTTTACTACCTTAAAGTATGTCCCTTCTATGCCTATTATGCTGAGGATTTTAGTCATAAAGGGATGCTGGATTTTGTCAAATGCTTTTTCTGTGTCTATTGAAATGAACATGTAATTTTTATTTTTAATTTTGTTCATGTAGTGTATTACATTTATTGACTTGTGGATGTTAAATCATCCCTGCATCCCTAGGATAAAATCCACTTTATCATGGTGGATTATTTTTTGGATATGCTGTTAGATTTGGTTAGCTAGTATTTTATTGAAGTTTTTTGCCTCTGTGATTATCAGGGATATTGGTCTGTAGTTTTCTTTTCTTTTTTTTGTTATGTCCTGTCCTGGCTTGGTATTAGAGTGATACTGGCTTCATAGAATGATTTAGGGAGGATTTCCTCTTTTTCTATCTTTTGGAATAGTGTCAATAGGATTTGTACCAATTCTTCTTGAATGTCTGATAGAATTCTACCATGAATTCATCTGGTCCAGGACTTTTTTTTGTTGGTAACTTTTAAATTTTCATTTCAACCTCACTGTTTGTCGTTGGTTTGTTCAGAATTTCTATTTCTTCCTGGTTTAATCTAAAAGGGTTGTCTATTTTCAGGAATTTATCCATCTCCTCTAGGTTTTCTAGTTTATGCAGATAAAGCTGTTCATAGTAGCCAGCGGCCTTAAATGATCTTTTGTTTTTCTGTGGTATTGGCTTTAATATCTCCTGTTTCATTTCTAACTGAGGTTATTTGGATCTTCTCTTTTCTTGTTTAATCTTGCTAATGGTCTATCAGTTTTATCTATCTTTTCAAATAACCAGCTTTTTGTTTCATTTATCTTTTGTGTTTTTGTTTGTTTGTTTTAGCTTTGTTTAGTTCTGCTCTGATCTTCGTTATTTCTTTTACTCTGCTGGGTTTGGGTTTGGCTTGTTCTTGTTTCTCTAGTTCCTTGAGGTATGACCTTAGATTGTCTGTCTTTTTTCAGACTTTTTGGTGAAGGCATTTGATCCTATGAACTTTCCTCTTAGTACTGCTTTTGCTGGATGCCAGAGGTTTTGATAGGTTGTGCCACTATTATCTTTCAGTTCAAGTAATTTTTTAATTTCCATCTTGATTTCATTGTTAATACAATGATCATTCAGGAGTGGGTTATGTAATTTCCATGTATTTGCATGATTTTGAGGGTTCCTTTTGGAGTTGATTTTCAATTTTATTCCACTGTGGTCTGAGAGAGTAGTTGGTATAATTTTGATTTTCTTAATATTTTTGAGACTTGTTTTGTGGCTATCATATGGTTTATCTCAGAGAATGTGCTAATGACTAGAATGTATGTTCTGCAGTTGTTGGGTAGAATGTTCCATAAATATCTGTTAAATCCATTTGTTCTAGGGTGTAGTTTAAGTCCATTGTTTCTTTGTTGATTTTCCATTTTGATGACCTATCTAGTGCTGTCAGTGGAGTATTGAAGTCCTGCTATTGTTATGTTACTGTGTATCTCATTTTTTAGGTCCAGTAGTAATTAGTAATTGTTTTATACATTTGGAAGCTCCAGTGTTAGGCACATATATATTTAGGATTGTGGTATTTTTCTGTTGGACTAGTTATTTATCATTATATAATGTCCTTCTTTATATTTTTAAACTGCTGTTGCTTTAAAGTTTGTTTTGTCTGAGATAAGAATACCTGATTGAGTGCTTTTGGTGTCCATTTGCATGGGATATGTTTTTCCACCCCTTTACCTTAAGTTTATTTGAGTCTTCATGTGTCAGGTGAGTTCCTTGAAGACAGCAGATAGTTGGTCAGTGAGTTCTTATCCATTCTGCCATTCTGTATCTTTTAAGTGGAGCATTTAGGACATTATATACATTCAACATTAACATTGATATGTGAGGGACTATTCTATTCATCATGCTGTTTCTTGCCTGAGTACCTTTTTTTCTTTTTTCCATTGGGTTATTGTTCTACAGAACCTGTGAAATTTATGCTTTAAGGATATTCTACTTTGGTGTATTTTGAGGATTTGTTTCAAGATTTAGAGTTCCTTTTAGCAGTTCTTGTAGCACTATCTTGGTAGTGGTGAATTTGTGAATTTGTTTATCTGAAAAATATTGTATCTTTCCTTCATCTATGAAGCTTAGTTTCACTGACTACAAAATTCTTGGCTGATAATTGTTTTGGTTAAGGAGGCTAAAGATAGGACCCCAATCCCTTCTAGCTTGTAGAGTTTCTGCTGAGAAATCAGCTGCTAATCTGATACGTTTTCCTGTTTAGGTTACTTGGTACTTTTGCCTCACAGCTCTTAAGATTTCTTTCTCTTGATTTTAGATAACCCGATGACTATGTGCCTAAGTGATGATCTTTTTGCAATTAATTTCCCAGATGTTCTTGGAACTTCTTGTATTTGAATGTCTAGATCTCTAGCAAGGCTGAGGGAGTTTCCCCCAATTATTCTCTCAAATATGTTTTCCAAACTTTTAGATTTCTCTTTTTCCTTGGGAACACCAATTATTCTTAGGTTTGGTCATTTAACATAATCTCAAACTTCTTGGAGGCTTTGTTCATTTAAAAAAAAATGTTTTTTCTTTGTCTTTGTTGGATTGGTTAATTTGAAAACCCTTTCTTCAAGCTCTGAATACACATATAATATATATTTTTATAACATATATATATATTTCTTCTACTTGTTTGATTCTGGCCAGGCACTGGTGACTCACACCTGTAATCCCAGCCCTTTGGGAGGCTGAAGTGGGTGGATCACCTGAAGTCAGGAGTTCAAGACTAGTCTGACCAACATGGAGAAACCCCCGTCTCTACTAAAAATACAAAAAACTAGCTGGGTGTGGTGGTGCATGCCTGTAATTCCAGCTACTTGGGAGGCTGAGGTGGGAGAATTACTTGAACCTGGGAGGCAGAGGTTGGCGTTAGCTGAGATCACGCCATTGCACTCCAGCCTGGGCAACAAGAGTGAAACTCTGTCTCAAAAAAAAAAATTTTTTTTCTTTGGCTTTGTTGGATTGGTTAATTTGAAAACCCCTTTTTCAAGTTCTGAAGTTCTTTCTTCTACTTGTTTGATTCTATTGTTGAGACTTTCCAGTGCATTTTGCATTTCTCTAAGTGTGTTCTTGATTTCCAGAAGTTGTGATTGCTTTTTATTTAGGCTATCTATTTCACTGGAGGTTTTTCCATTCATATCCTGGATCCATTTTTAAAAAATTTCCTTAAGTTGGACTTCACTGTTCTCTGGTGCCTCCTTGATTGGCTTAATAATCGACCTTCTGAATTCTTTCTCTGGTATTTCAGCGATTTCATCTTGGTTTGGATCTATTGCATGTGAGCCATTGTGAACTTCTTGGGAGTGTTAAAAAAAACATTGTTTTGTCATATTACCAGAATTGTTTTTCTAGCTCCTTTTCATTTAAGTAGACTATGTCAGAGGGAAGATCTGGGACTCAAGGGCTGCTCTTCAGGTTCTTTAGTCCCACAGGTTGATCCCTTGATGTGGTGCTATCCCCTTTCTCCAAGGGATAGGGCTTCCTGAGAGCCAAACTTCAGTGATAGTTATTTCTCTTCTGAATCTAGCCACCCAGCAGAGCTACCAGACTCTGGGCTAGTACTGGGGAGCATCTACAAAGATTCCTATGATGTGATCTGTCTTCAGGTCTCTCAGCTGTGGATACCAGCACCTACTCTGGTGGAGGTAGCAAGGGAGTGAAGTGGACTTGGTGAGAGTCCTTTGTTGTATTTTTGTTAAATGCGCTGGTTTTGTGTTGGTTGGCCTCCAGCCAGGAGGTGGTACTTTCAAGAATGCAGCAGCTATGGTTATATTGGGAGGCTCATGCAGTGGGTGGGGCCATAAAGCTTCCAAAAAATTATGTTTTTGTTTTGGGCTACCAGGGTGGGTAGAGAAAGCCCATCAGGTAGGGGCAGGGTTAGGCATGTTTGAGCTCAGTCTCTCCTTGGGCAGGGCTTGCTATGACTGCTGTGGAGGATAGGGGTGCGGTTCCCAGACCAATGGAGCTATGTTCCCAGGGGGATCATGGCTGTTTCTGCTGTGTCACACCAGTTACTATGGAAGTGGGAGAAATCAGGCAGCCACAGGCCTCACCCAGCTCCCACATACCCCACAGCCTAAAATGCCAGTCTCACTCCCACCATGCCCCACCAACAGCATCAGATTTATTTCCAGGTAGCCAGTGAATAGGGCTGAGAACTTGCTCCAGACCACAAGCCTCCCAGCTGAGAAAGCAAACAGACTTAAATTTTCTTGGCTGTCCCATGGAGACTGCAGCAACAATCTGTTTCCTTCAAAGGGTCTGTGGATTATCTCGGCTTTCCTGGTATATTCCTGTGGTAGTTCTTGGAGCAAAAGCTCATGATGTGGTTCTCCACATGTACTGTCTGTCTGAATGGGAGCTGCAAGTTAGTCCTGCCTCCTATCTGCCATTTTTTCCTGTCTCCCCTAATTATTCTTTTAGGTTATTTCTATTGCTCCAAATCTCTGGACTCCATTGTTAGTGTGGTTTTCCTCTCCCTTTCAAGTGCAGAGTCTTTCTGAGTACTTCCATTAAACAATTGGAGCTGTAAAACATTTTGGGAGGGTGTCTTTTAAATATCCCAGTAAATACTGAAGGATATTATTAATCCAACCCCTCTTAAATGTCCAACCAGAAAAAAAGAAAAGTACATACATTTCTCCCCAATTTGATTTAATTTACATTATATAAGGTAGCCTGCTAGATAAAGCTACTGCTCTGGGACAAAAGACTTGGAAGAATTTTGGACCTTCTCACTCTTAACAATCTTAGAAGGTGGCTTAATTTTTGTTCATTCATTCATTCATTCACCGGTATTTATCACATACTTATTGTGTGCCAGTTGCTATAGTGGGCACTGTAATACAAAGGTGAATGAGGTAGTCTTTAACTTTCAATGGAGAAGACAGAGTCATAAGCAATTGTTGTGATACCATATATGGAGGGGATGGTAGAGACAAGAACAGGATGTCATGGGAGACCTGGCCCAGAGGGCCACTTAACCAAGCTGAGGGTCTTGGACAGACTTAGTGGAGAGAGTGAGGCCTGAACTGACACATGAAGGATGAGGAGGCTGAAGAAAGGACAATTAGATATAGGGGTAGAGGGACTCAAACAAGTCCATTGGATTTGGGAATTAGGAAACCATTAGTAACATTAGCCAGGGCAGTTTCAATAGAATGGTGGGGATTTTTCAATAGAAAGCTGGATTGTAGCAGACTGGAGAGTGGCCAGGGAATGAGAAAATGGAGATGAAGGGGAAAGGGTGTGGACAAGAGGATGGTGGCTTCCAGAGAATCTTGAGTCAAGGATGTATTTATTTTTATTTTTTATTTTTTAGGGCTTGAAAAGTTTGTGCAGTGTTCCAATAGCAGAGTAAAGGAGGAAGGGCCAGAAAGTATGGGAGAGAGCTGGGCAAATGGTCAGAGCCAAGGGTTCAGGTGAATGGGAAGGCTTTACATAATGGGAGTTGCCCTGGAAGAGAAGGTTTGGATCAACCTGGTCTGTATAGTAAGATTTTCTTTTTGGTGCCTATTTGGTATAATGGGACAGGAGCCACTGCTATGTTTTGGCTCTGTGTCCCCACCAAAATCTCACCTTGAATTGTAATAATCCCCCTGTCTTATGGGAGGGACTGAGTGGGAAGTAATTGAATCATGGGGGTGGGCTTTTCTCATGCTGTTCTCCCATGCTGTTCTCATGAATAAGTCTCATGAGATCTAATTTATAAACTCTTTATAAAACCATTAGATCTCATGAGGTGATCTCAGATGGAGATAGGGAACTTGTTGGTAACTGGAGCAAAGGTGACTCTTATTACACTTTAGCAAAGAAACTGGCAGCATTCTGCCCTTTCCCTAGAGATTTGTGGAACTTTAATCTTGAGAGAGATGATTTATGGTATCTGGTAGAAGAAATGTCTAAACAGCAAAGTGTTCAAGTGATGACTTGGGTGCTCTTAGAAGCATTCAGTTTTATAAGGGAAACAAAGCATAAACGTTTAGAAAATTTGCAGCCTGATGATGTGATAAAAAAAGAAAAAAGGAAACCCATTTTCAGAGGAGAATTTAAGCAGGCTGCAGAAATTTGCATAAGTAATAAGCAACTGAATATTAATGGCCAAGACAATGGGGAAAATGTCTCCAGGGCATGTCTTCATGGCAGCCCCTCCCATTACAGGCCTGGAGGCCTAGGAGGAAAAAATGGTTTTATGGGCCAGGCCCAGAGCCCCTGTGCTGTGTGCAGCCTAGGGACTTGGTGCCCTGTGTCCCAGCCACTCCAGCTGTGGCTAAAAGGGACCAAGGTATGGCTCAGACTGTGAGTTCAGGGAGTGTAAGCCCCAAGACTTGGCAGCTACTATGTGATGTTGAGTCTACAAGTGCACAGAAGTCAAGAACTGAGGTGTGGGAACCTCTGCCTAGATTTCAGAGGATGTATGGAAATGCCTGGATATCCAGGCAGAAGTTTTCAGGGATAGGGCCCTCATGAAGTGCCTCTGCTAGGGCAGTGGATAAGGGAATTTTGGGGTTGAAGCCCACATACCAAGTCTTCATTGAGGCATTGCCTAGTGTAACTGTGAGAAGAGACACCATTTTCCAGACCTCAGAATGGTAGATCCATTGACAGCTTATACTATGATCCTTGTAAAAGCTACAGACACTCCATGCCAGCTCATGAAAGCAGCTAGGAGGGGGTTGTACTTTGCAAAGCCACAGGGGTGGAGCTGCCCAAGACTGTGAGAACCCACCTCTTGCATTGATGTGACCTGGATGTGAGACATGGAGTCAAAGGAGATCATTTTGGAGCTTTAAGCTTTGACTGCTCTGCTGGATTTCAGAATTGCATGGGGCCTGTCACCCCTTTGTTTTGGCCAATTTCTCCCATTTGGAATGCATGTATTTACACAATGCCTGTACCCTCATTATATCTAGAAAGTAACTAACTTGCTTTTGATTTTACAAGCTCATAGGCAGAAGGGACTTGCTTGTCTCAGATGAGACTTTGGACTGTAGACTTTTGAGTTAATGCTGAAATGAGTTAAGTCTTTGCGGTTTGATACATGAAAATGCCAGAATAAACCTAATCCCTAAAAGAGGCTTTCTAAATCAGAGGTTACAAACAGTTGCTCAGGATCCAAATTAGGCCCACAGAGATATTTTATTTGACACATATGCTGTTTTGTATCAAATAAATTAAAATAAAATCATGCATGATTAGTTTTGAAATGTGAGGACATCATATTTAGGAGGAGCAATGATACGATTTGTCTCTTTGTCCCCACCCAAATATCATCCTGAATTGTAATAATCCCCATGTGTCATGGGAGGGACCTTGTGGGAGGTAACTGAATTATGGGGGTGAGTTTTTCCCATATTGTTATTGTGATAGTGAATAAGTCTCATGAAATCTGATGGCTTTATAAAGGGGAGTTCCCCTGCATATGCTGCCTCTTGCCTGCTGCCATGTAAGATGTACCTTTTGCCTTCCACCATGATTGTGAGACCTCCCCAGCCATGTGGAACTGTGAATCCGTTAAACCTTTTTTTCTTTATAAAGTACCCAGTCTTGGTTATGCCTTTATTAGCAGCATGAGAACAGACTAGTACAGGCATCCTCTTCCCAGTTTGGAATCCCTTTGTATAGAATATAAGGCAGAAATCACAAGCCCTAGTATGCATGAAGTGCAGCTGGTGGGGAGGCCTGTGCCCTTCTGGATGAACAGCTGCTGTTGGACTCCAGCCATATTTACCAGGGCCCATTTGCTGGATCAAGAAAAGCCAGAATTCTGGATTTCTATGTGAAATCTCCTAATTTTGAAATGTTGGCAAATATTAAAATTAAAGAAGTAAACAAAATAGCATATGTGTCAAATAAAATATATCTGCTGGTATAATTTGGCCCCTGGACACCAGTAAGTTTCTAACTCTGATTTAGAAAGCCTCTTTTAGAGATTAGGTTTATTCTCACATTTTTATGTATCAATTCTACCCTTGTCGTACCACTATGGAGGAAGATGTTAGTATGGAAATAACATGGATAGTTGGAGAAAAGAAGTACAATAATGTGTTTAATCCTCCTAAATCTTGTTATTTGGTCTGACTTCTCTAGAACTTTAATTTTACTAAGTTGATTCCCTATGTCCATGCCTATTAACTGAATTTTCTTTGTTAATCTTAAAGTTCTATGAAAAGTTGGATTGCTCCAGGAACCAGAAAGGGCATAATTACTCAGGTTATTACTACACATAAAATGGAAAAGCAGTATATGTTTATTAATTGGCTTCCTTATACTATCAGGCAAATCTGAAAAGAATTACAAATACTAAAGGGGAAGATATCTGCATGTTCCAAAGGAAGCAGTGAACTTTTATAATTTGTGCTCTGCTTAGCTTTGACTATTAATCATTTGTTTGTGGCAGAATGATTGATGATACATGAAACCTGATAAACCTTGCATCAAAGATCAAGTAAAGATGCTTCAATTCCAAAATTTGATATGTATCAGGAAAGTGGATCTCAAAGTTTACTGTGCATCAGGATCACCTGGTGGGCTTGGCTTGTTAAAACAGGTTGCTAGGCCCTGTCCCTGGAATTTCTGATTTAGTATGTTTGGAGTGAGCCCAAGACTTTACATTTCTAATAAGTTCCCAGGTGATGCTGATGCTACTGGTTCAGGGACTACCCTTTGAGAACCACTGTTACAGGAAATCTACAGGCTTTGCTATGTACAGATAACACATCTGAACCATATTATGTTTACGTTTACTGAAATTCAGCCAGTCTTTTGGTTGATAAATGCTAAAGCTGATATATGTCTTTGGGCCACTATTATATGAAAACAGATCTGCTGGTTCAAGCAGGAGAGATTCTTTATCACACATGGCCCAGGTTGTCTGTTTTCTTGGATGCTGTTGTTTCGTCTGGGGTGGTCTGCTGATGTGTTCTCTTGGTTCCATTGGCATAGATATTACTGTTCATTGGCAATGCACAAGGTCATCCAAGGGCACTGATAGTGATGTAAGGAAATTCGTGCTGTTTTAATACTTGCTAACACAACATCCATTCTGCAGCCCACAGATCAAGGAGTAATTCCAACTTCGAGATCTTATCATCCAGGAAATACATTTTGTAAGGCTATAGCTGCTGCAGATAGTGACTCCTCAATGGATCTGGGCCAAGTAAATGGAAAACCTCTGGAAATAATTCACCATTCGAGATGCCATTAAGAACATTCATGATTCATAGGAGGAGGTCAAAATATCGACATTAGCAGGAGCTTGGAAGAAGCTGACTCTAACCTCATGGATGACTCTGAGGTGTTCAAGACTTCAGTGGAGAAAGTCATTGAAAATGTGGTGAAATAGCAAGAGAACTAGAATTAGTGGAGCCTGAAGATGTGGCTGAATTGCTGCAATCTCATGATAAAACTTGAATAGATGAGCAAAATAAGTGGTTTCTTGAGATGGAATCTACTTCTGGTGAAGATGCTGTGAACATTGTTGAAATGACAACAAAGGATTTAGAATATTGCATAAACTTAGTTGATAAAGCAAGAGCAGTGTTTGAGAGGACTGACTCCACTTTTGAAAGAAGTTACATTGTAGGTAAAATATTATCAAACAGCACCACGTGCCATGGAGAAATCTTTCATGGAGTCAACTGATGAAGCAAACTTTATTGTTACCTTATTTTAAGAAATTGCCACAGCCACTCCAGCCTTCAACAACTACTACCCTGATCAGTCATCAGCCTTTAATATTGAAGTGAAACCCTCCACTGGAAAAACGATTATGATTCACTGAAGGCTCAGATCATTGGCTTTGATTCTTTTTAGCAATAAAGTATTTTAAAATTAAGGGATGCACTTTGATTTTTCAGACATAATGCTATTGCATACTTAGTAGGCTACAGTATAGTATAAATATAACTTTTATATGCACTGGGAAACCAAAATATTCATGTGACCCACTTTATTGCAACATTCACTTTTTTTTACAGTGCTCTGGAACTTAACCTGCAATATCTCCAAGGTATACTTGTGTGTTATTAATATACATGTGTATATGTATATATATATATACACACACACATGTGCATTTATAGACACACACATACATATAAATGCAGAGTTATCACACATCACAAGTGAACAGCTTGATAAAATTTTAATGGCTGAACTCACTCATATAACCAGCACTTGGATAAAGGCACAGAATATCACCAATACCCCAGAAGCCCCTTTGTGTTCCTTTAAGTCATACCCCTCCCCTGAGGGTAGCCACTGTCCTCTTCCTAATAGCATAGATTAGTTTTACCTGTTCTTGTATTTTGTATATGGAATCATATGGTATGTATTATTTTGCTTATATTTTTGTTTAATCACTTTGATTTGGATCTATACATTGACTCACCTCAGTCAACATTTGAATAAAACTACAAGAAGATCTTTTTAAATGTTGAAAACATGTTTTTTGAGACACATTTAGCATACATATTCCAATTTCTGCTTCTCAAAAGTTCTCAATTATTTTAGGTCTTTTCTCTAAACTCTAGAGGGTCATAGCCACTGAGAGTGGAGAGGTATGAAAAATAGAATGCAAAGTATTAATTAGTATTTGTGTTATTTACATCTTAAAATGGTTGTTAAATAAAATTTATTATTAAAATGGATTTTATCTCTTTCTTTTGACTTTTAAAAATATGGTGACTAGGAAATTAAAATTACATTTGAGATTTGTACTATATTTCTATTATAAGCATTGATTTAAAGAGTCACCAGGACTAAGAGAGACTTTGTGAGTTGAACAGGAAAGATTTCGAGTAACATCATCTCTATGAGACCATCAAACTTTTTAATTTGCTCCTGAGAAAGGGTCTTGCTCCAACTCTGAGGCAAAAGGCAATGTGTCTATAGCTCCCAGATTTGGATGAGACGGAGACTCGCTCGCCTTCCTGTATATTTTGTCACATTTTCAAAACCAAGTTGCTTCATAAATGCATCAGTTTAACCAGCAGTTTCTGCATGTGTCATGTTTGTCCTGACTCCTGTCTAGCTTCCTGTGGCTCCTATCAGTGGGCAGGGCTTCCTGTTTTCTGTCTGAACCATCAGGTTGCATCTGTCCCTCACCTCTTCTCTCTGCCCTCTTTTCAAGCTAGAACAGGCACAGATTCCAAAAGATTTAGTTTGCAAAATTTGGTGCAGGTCAATATTTGGTTCTAAGTGTACATTTTCTCATGGAAACAATTTTTTTTTTTTTGAGATGGAGTTTTGCTCTTATAGCAGGCTGGAGTTGAATGGTGCAATCTCAGCTCACTGCGACCTCCACCTCTTGGGTTCAAGTGATTCTCCTGCCTCAGCCTACCAAGTAGCTGTGATTACAGGTACCTGCCACCATGCCTGGGTAATTTTTGTGTTTTTAGTAGAGATGGGGTTTCATCATGTTGGCCAGGCTGGTCTGGAACTCCTGACCTCAAGTGATCCACTTGCCTTGGCTTCCCAAAGTGCTGGGATTATAGGCATGAGCCACTGTCCAGCAGAAGAAATGTTATATACATTGTGGCTGAAGTCTAGCCAGTTGATGAGGGCTATTTTACTCATAATATATCTGAAGTATATTATTTATATTTCTATTTAACACATGCTAATCAGAGGTGCAGGGGACATAGTAGCTCAGTCCTTGTCATAGAGGAGGGGAGGGTGGATAACTGCACACTGATGATTTATTCATTCTCTGCATAAAAGAAGAAATTGTAATCACTTAAGCATTCAACCTGGGTGAAATAGAAACCTGGTGCTCTGGTCATAGAATCCATGAAAAGGTTAGGTTAACTATTGTGCTTCATATTAATGACATTAAAAAATACCTTCTCATCCCCATTTAGTACCTATCACTTATTTAATTAGCATCTATTTACTTCCAGTCAGTTGTATAGGAGAGTAACTATAACTAAGTTTTTTTTTGAGGCATAAGTTTCAAATGTACTTGACTTTTTGCTTCTCACTCATACCCCATCTCTCTCTCTCTCTCATTCTCTGTCTCTCTCTGTCTCTCTCTCTCCATAATGGTAGTCACCAGCTGGGAAATGGATGAGAAGGCCACATCCTTAAGGCACTGATTTTTGCTTTTCCTTTTCCTTCTATTTTTCTGAAAGGCTCTACAAAGAGCCATACTCTTAGGCTGGTTGGTCTTTGCTTTGGGTCACTTTGGGCCATTTACTCTCAAAAGCCTTCTCTACTTCTGGGAGAAGAAAATCTGGATTTGATAAAACTGTAGACTTTTCCAACTTTGCAACAGCACCTGTGTTTCTGAAATATTTATTTGCAAACCAGGCAATTCCTTCTTGAGTACATTTATTTCTTGTAATTTCTTGCCAATCACAATCAAGAACAACCAACACACATTACTAAGTTCCTGTTTTCTAACCCCTTCCCACTTAGACCACCAAGTATATTAAGTACATGGTCTACTTCCCGGCTTACTGCAGGCAATGGTTGCCAAAGGTAACAACAGTGACTATCTTTGAAGCTTCTCATGTATGTTTCTCATTGCTTGCTACTTGACCATGAATGTCACCTATTTTACGTTTTCTTTTAAACATCAGCATTTTACAACTACATATCCATATCTACATCAAGATAGACAAAATTATAGTGTTTTGTACTTACTAACCTCAGAGGCTTAACACACAAAGAATTGTTTCTTGATTACACAAAATTCTATGTTAGGCAGAACATAGAATTCTCCAAGACACACTCTAAGGAAGCTTTCTTCATACGGTGCCATAGGATCAAAATTGCTTCTTCTTTGGCAGCCCAGAAACTCATCAAATCACATTATTCAAGAGTTTGTATGGAGCTCGTCTGGCCCTGGGCCTCAACTCATAACACCCACACCACATCTAAGGAGGAAGAGAAAGCAAGAGGCTCATGTTGCTTAAGATGCTTCTAAGTCCTTAATAGAAATTCCATTTGACCCAGCAATCCCATTACTGGATATACATCCAAAGGATTATAAATCATTCTATTAAAAAGACACATGCACACGTATGTTCATTGCAGCATTGTTTACAATAGCAAAGACCTGGAACCAACCCAAATGCCCATCGATGATAGACTGGACAGAGAAAATGTGGCACATATACACCATGGAATACTATGCAGCCATAAAAAACAATGAGTTTGTGTCCTTTGTAGGGACATGAATGAACCTGGAAACCATTATTCTCAGCAAACTGACACAAGAACAGAAAATCAAACACTGCATGTTCTCACTCATAGGTGGGTGTTGAACAATGAGGACACATGAACACAGGGAGGGGAGCATCACACACTGGGGTCTGTTGAAGGGGACGAGGGGAGCAGCAGCAGGGTGTAGGTAGGTTGGGGAGGAATAACATGGGGAGAAATGCCAGATATAGGTGATGGGGGGATGGTGGCAGCAAGCCACATTGCCATATATGTACCTATGCAACAATCTTGTGTGATCTGCACATGTACCCCAGAACCTAAAGTAAAATTGAAAAAAAAAAAAGATGCTTCTAAGTTAAGGAGTGACTTACATCCTCTGAGAAAACTGCATACTACAGACGTTTTCTCCATATTCTCTCACAGAACACTTCTGACACCAAATGTGCAAGTTTTCCCAACACCAACACCAGTTGGGTGTCCCTCCATTCAATTCAATTCTGCCATTATCCGTCCAGAATTAGTGCAGACCTCAGAGCTTAAGGGCTCAGTGCCACAGAACTTTCCTCACTTCAGATGCCGATTGCAAATCCAGGTACTTCTGAATGAGCAGCTATATACTGGGGATTCCCATGACCCCTTCCTTGCTTCAGTAGTTTGCTAGAGTGGCTGATGAGACCTCGGGAACACTTCACTTACATTTACTAGTTAATTATAAAGGATGCAGAGGGCAAAGTATGGATAGGGCAGTAGAGCTTCCAGACTGTCTACAGGATGTGCTACCTCATAGCAACTCCCTGGGCTTCTGTGGCAGCCCAGAAACTCATCAAATCATGTTATTCAAGAGTTACGTGGAGCTTAAGCACACACTCACCCTTCGCCTTCCTGGAGACTGGGAAGTGGGGCTTAAAGTTCCAACTTTCTAATCACTTGGTCTTTCTGGTGGCCAGCTCCATTCCAAGGCTGTCTAGGGGGCCCCACCTTGAGTCACCTCATTAGCAAAAATTCAGTGTGCCTACATTTTCCATTTTCCAGGGTTCTGGATGTAATTTAGATTCGGTCAATTAGAGGTACCTGTATGAGATTTGGAAAATGGAAATAAAATGAAACCTCATAAGACCAGACTCACATTTCTGTTTCTTTCATGGCAAGCAACAGCCATGGAGGCATTTGATTTTTCTGTAGTAACTGTGCTAGAGGCCCCAGTGTCTTATTCCTGGCTTCATGGCTATTGGGAGGCAGAAGATGGAACATACATTTTGCTGGAGTGGATTGTGATAAAGGTGGCATGGTTCTGTGTCCACTAACTAAAGTGATGGCTTCCAATTTCACCTGGAGGCTTCCTGACTTTACAGCATTTTGGTCATGGCAGGAGTATCGGCTTCCTTGGTGGCCTGGTTGTGTGTCATTCCTGGAAGCTTATCCTTGAGTCTGTCTTTTCAAGTTTCCCATTTACTTGGCAAGCCATTTTATAACTTCTTATAAAATTCCCTTTCTACTTAAGCTGGCTAAAAAATTTGGACCTAGTTGTCAGAAGGTTTTATATAATATGTTGGCATCACCTGAATGTGGATATTGTCCATACTATAGCCCAACTTCTGGGTGGCTTTGAAGGACAGTGGTGAAGGGAAAGCATCCCAGTGGGCTGAGCATTGATTATTGTACACACTCACTCATTTGGTGTGGAAGAAGAGATGTCCTGACTCATGGATGAGGATTAATGGTTTGACTAGACTCTCAAAGGTTTGGAAGGAATACAATTGGTAACCTGGTGATGAAACAGTCTGGAAAAGAGATATGTGGATGGATCTTTGGGCAGAACATGAATATATTTGTGTCCTGTATGAATGCTCACTAAAGAGCAGCCTGAGTCAGGATGAACAAAATAATCAGGTAGACAAGTTCTGTGAACTTCCCTTTGGTTCTCCCCAGCCAACTTTGTCCTCACTCAGTGTGCTCATGGATAAAGTGGCCATAGCAGCAGGGATAGAGGTGAGGTGTGGTCTCAGCAACACAGATTTCCATGCACTAAAGGGAATGTGACTATAGAATAGTAGATTTTCCAGCCTGCCAACAGTAGAGAACAACATCTAGCCTTCAATATGGCAGAATTCTCCAGGGACCAGCCAGCCACTATTGGCAGTTTGATTATACTGGACAACTTCAACTGTGGAAGGGACAGCAGTCATTCTCACTTGAATATACACTTACTCTGTGATATGGTTAGGCTTTGTCTTCCCACCCAAATCTCATCTTGAATTGTAATCCCCATAATGCTTATGTGTCAAGGGTGGGACCAGGTGGAGGTAATTGAATCGTGGGGTTGGTTTTCTCCATGCTGTTTTCATGAGAGTGAGTGAGTTCTCATGAGATTTGATGGCTTTAAAAGCATCTGGCACTTCCCTTGCTTGTATTTCTCCTTTTTGTCACCTTGTGAAGAAGGTGCCTTGCTTCCCTTTTGCCTTCTACCATGATCATAAGGTTCCTGAGGCCTCCCCAGGCATGCTGAACTGTTAGTCAATTATACCTCTTTGTTTTATAAGTTACTCAGCTTCAGGAAGTTATTTATAGCAGTGTGAAAATGGACTAATACAGTAAATTGGTACCAAGGTAGTGGGGTGCTACTGCACAGATACCTGAAAATATGGAAACAACTTTGGAAGTGGGTAACAGGCAGAGGTTGGAACAGTTTGGAGGGTTCAGAAGAAGAAAGGAAAGTGTGGGAAAGTTTGGAACCTCCTAGAGACTTGTTGAAAGTTTTTGACCAGAATGCTGATAGTGAGATGGACAATAAAGTCCAGGCTGAGGTGGTCTCAGAGGGAGATGAAGAACTTGTTGGGAGCTGGAATAAAGGTGACTCTTGCTATGCTTCAGGAGAGAGACTGGTGGCATTTGCCTCTGCCCTAGATCTGTGTAACTTTGAACTTGAGAGAGATGGTTTAGGATTTCTGGCAGAAGGAATTTCTAAGCAACAAAATGTTCAAGATTTGACTTGGATGCTCTTAAATGCATTCAGTTTTATGTTTTCAGAAAGATATGGTTTGGAATTGGAACTTACATTTAAAAGAGAGGCAGAACATAAAAGTTGAAAAAAATTGCAGCCTAATGATGCGATAGAAAAGACAAACCTATTTTCTGAGGAGAAATTCAAGCTGGCAGCAGAAATTTGCATAAGTAACCAGGAGCCAAATGTTAATCACCAAAAACAAAGGGGAAAATGTTTCCAGGGCATGTCAGAGGTCTTCATGGCAGCCCTTCCCATTGCAAGCCTGGAGGCCTAGAAGCAAAAAATGGCTTCATGGACCAGGCCTAGGGCCTTGCTGCTTTGTGCAGTCTCAGGACTTGGTGCCTTGCATCCCAGCTGTGGCTAAGTAGGGCCAAGGTACAGCTCAGGTTATTGCTTCAGAGGGTGCAAGCCCCAAGCTTTGGCAGCTTACACATGATATTGGGCCTGCAGTTGCAGAGAAGTCAACAATTGAGGTTTGAAAACCTCTGCCTAGGTTTCAGAAGATGTATGGAAATGCCTGGATGTCTAGGTAGAAATTGGCAACAGAAGTGGAGCCCTCATGGAGAATCTCTGCTAGGACAGTGTGGAAGGGAAATGTGGAGTTGGAACTCCCACATAAAGTCTCGACTGGGGTACTATCTAGTGGAGCTGTGAGAAGAGGGCCACCATCTTCCAGACCCCAGAATGGTAGTTCCACCAACAACTTGTACTAAGTGCCTGGAAAAGCTGCAGACACCTAACACCAGCTGTGAAAGCAGCCAAGAAGGGGGCTGTGCCCTGCAAAACCACAGGAGTGGAGCTGCCCAAGGCCATGGGGAGCCCACCTCTTGCATCAGTGTGCCCTGGATGTGAGACATGGAGTCAAAGGAGATCATTTTGCAACTTAAAGGTTTAATGATGGCCCTATTGGAGTCCAGACTTGCATGGGGCCTGTAGCCCCTTCATTTTAGCCAATTTCTCCCATTTGGAATGGGTGTATTTACCCAATGCTGGTAGCCCCATTGTATCTAGGAAGTAACTAACTTGCCTTTTATTTTACAAGCTCGTAGGCAGAAACTACTTGCCTTGTTTCAGATGAGACTTTGGACTTGGACTTTTTGGGGAACTGTTGGGAAGGCATGATTGGTTTTGAAATGTGAAAGAGACGTGAGATTTAGGAGGGACTGTGGGCAGAATAATATGGTTAGGTTTTGTGTCTTCACCCAAATCTCTTCTTGAATTGTAATACCCATCATCTCCACATATCAAGGGCAGGACCAGATGGAAGTAACTGAGTCATGGGGGTAGTTTCCCCATGCTGTTCTTGTGATAGTGAGTGAGTTCTCATGAGATCTGATGGTTTTATAAACATTTGGTTTTCCCCTGCTTGGGCTCACTCTGTCTTGCCACCCTGTGAAGAAGGTGACTGCTTCTCCTTTGCCTTCTCCCATGATTCTAAGTTTCTTAAGGCCTCCCCAGCAATGCAGAACTGTGAGTCAATTAAATCTCTTTTCTTTCTAAGTTACTCAGTCTTGGGTATTTATTCATTGCCAAATGAGAATGAACTAATACAGTCTGGCTACAGATTTACCTTTCCTGCTTCTGCCCAAGTCATTCTTTGTGGACTTGCAGAATGCCTTATTCATCATGATGGTATTCCATGCTATGTTAATTCTGACCACTGGACTCACTTTATTGCCAGTGAAGTGCAGTAATGGGTTCCTGCCCATGCAATTCACTGGCCTTTGACAATTCCTAACACCCTGAAGCAGCGGGCCAGATGGAATGGTAGAGTGGCCTTTTAAAGATTCACTTGGGTGGGAACACATCATGTGGCTGCTATAAAGCAGCAACTAATCTATGTGGTGCTTTCTCTCCAGAGCCAGGATTTCTATGTCCAGGAAATCAAGGAGTGGAAATGAGGATAGCTCCACTCACTTTTAACTCTTGAGTTTTCCTAGTGAAAATTTTGCTTCCCATCCCAGTGACTGTATTTTCTAATGTAAAAGACTTAGTTCCCAAAGGAGGAAAATTCTCTCCATGGGATACACCCATGGTTCCCTTAAACTGGGAGTTGAAGTTGCTCTCTGGACACTTGGGCTCCTCATACCAGTGGATGAATAAGCAGTGATGTGAGGAGGAGGGGGGATTACTATTCTGACCGGAGTGATTGATGCTGGCTTGTTGAGCGTTGCTACTAACAATACTACAGCAAGGAGAAATATGTCTGAGCTGAGATGTCTGCTGAGGCAAAAGGAATATGGAATGGATAATGGAACAGGAAAAGTATAAATATCAGCTAAGACCATATGACTAGTTGCAATAAAAGGCATCGTAATATTATGAGTGTTTCTTATTTTAACAAAAGCTTTTCTTGCCCTCCTCCTTTCCCCTACCACCTAACCTCATACTTCTCTTTTTTTTTTTGATACTGTCTCACTTTGTGGCCCAGGCTGAAGTGCAGTGGCGCAATCACGGCTTGACTTCCTGGGCTCAAGTGATCCCCTCACCTCAGCCTCCCAAGTAGCTGGGATCACAGGCACATCTCCCTGTGTTGCCCAGCCTGGTCTTGAATTCCTGGGCTCAAGTGGTCCTTCTGCCTCAGCCTCTCAAGGTGCTGGATTACAAGAATGAGCCACTGTGCCTGGCCTAAGCTTGTATCTTACTAACTAAGTTATGGAATATCGAAGGAGGAAGTATGACTCAAGTGGAAGAGGAATGAGCATCACCAAAAGACAGATAAAGGGGCTTTGAATATTTTTGATACAAACAGGGTTAGTGTTTCAGGTTGGAGGAGAGTTATATGATGTTAGGTAAAGGCATGAGTTTGTTATTATTTTTATTTGGGAGGTAACTATAGTTAAAAGAGGTATGTAGAAAAGGGGTGGACTGCAGTGCCTTTGTTATGTGTTGACTAAGCTGGAACTATGTTTTCCAGAATTTACACCCTATATGAGTTTTGGTAGGATAAAGCTGGGGCTGGCTACAAAAAAAATTTGCAAGATTTGGAAGGTGGAAGTGTAGTGGAAGGTATTACACTCTGAAGCCTGGTGGAGGGTACTAGGCACCTGCGACTCCTCCACAGGAGGCAGCCCCTGGGCCCACGTTCCTATCAGTTTTCTTCCTTCACTTTCTCGAAATCTTAGGTCAGGTGTGTGCACAGTTTTGTAGCAAAGTGTGCCAGTGCTTTCTGCACATCTCCATTGAGGTTGGGGATGTTGAGAGACAGATACAGGTTCCTGTTTGTCTTTCTGGGTTCCCCTGCTTCACACTCACCTTTTCTTTGCTTGCCAGTCCACAGATTTACAACTTATGGCAGCCTGCACCAGACCCATGGGGCAGTAACAGTCTTCCATTGAATTCTTCAGCAGTTTCTACAATTGCATAAGGTCAGTCACTATAATAATTCCCTTATTCCATATCATTCCATACTGGCATTGCTTTTCTGCTAAGACCTTGATGAAAATAATTGTCAAGGTTTGACAATGAATCAAATGAATTTTTTTTTGAACCAAATTCTGACCAATATAATTTAAAAGGTAATGGCCTATCTTTCTAGTTCATTTAACAGACAGACTTCAAAGTTCATTCTGGGTTTGAACTTTTTCAAACCCAGATATTGCGTGAGTCCAGCAATGAACAGGGTTTGTTTCTGCACTCAAAAGCTAATTCAAAAAGACAAAAAACAAAAACAAAAACAGACATGCATGGTAAATGTGACTTTTATTGCCACTGCTCCACTAAACTACTCATTCAAGGTTACTGAAGATTGACTATTGAAGTCCTCTAAGCACCAAATCTAGTAGCTATTTGTTCATTTTTACCCCATTTAATATCTCCAGAAGCAGTGAGCATTGAGCATTGCTAACTATTGTCTAGAAAGTGAGCTACTAAGGGCAGGGTTCTTTTTTGTCTTATTTTCTTCTGTGTCCCCAGTACACAAAATAATACCTAGCATGCAGAGGAGGAGTTAATATTTGTTAAATAAGGCTGGGCATGGTGGCTCATGCCTGTAATCCCAGCACTTTGGGAGGCTGAGGCAGGCAGATCTCTTGAGGTCAGGAATTTGAGACCAGCCCATCTCGACTAAAAACAAAGAAATTAGACATGTATAGTGGTCTGTGCCTGTGATCCCAGCTACTCAGGAGGCTGGGGCATGAGAACTGTTTGAACCCGGGAGGTGGAGGTTGCAGGGAGCTGAGTTTGTGCCACTGCACTGCAGCCTGGGCAACAGTGAGACCCTGTTTTTTTTTTTTTTTTTTAAAGTTGTTGAATAAATGATTGAATACATTTGCTTTTTGTTAAGATTTGCTCTTTCATTGGTTTTTGAGATACTGTAGTCTTCCTGTATTTCTTTTACTAATTTTTCCCCATTTTCATTGACCTTTCCTTGATAAATTTAAGCCTTCCTCATATCCATTCTCTGCATACTTACTTCTTTCAGATTACATTTATTGATTAAACAAATATTTAATGAGTACTTAATATGCATCAGGAATTATGCTAGTTACTTGTGACCCAACAGTGAACAACAGGTCAAGTGTGCTTCTCTGGTTTCATCCCACTCCCTTCAAACAATGCTGTCTCCATGAAGATGTCTTCCAAAATTTTAGCTACCTCCTGGAGCTTTTAGAAATAAGAGCCCTGTGCTCAAATTCAACATGTTCATTACGGAACTTGACATCATTCACCAAACTATTCTTACTTATAGGCACCAGCACCCTTGTGTTTATCCTTCAGACTCCACATCTCTTGAGCCTAGCATCTGAGGCTCTCTATCTTTTGTCCCTAAATCTCCTGTTCTACATTTATCCATTTATTTCACTATTTTCCACCCTTCCTGGACTTGTGGTTATTTTTTGGCATTTTATTTTGCTAAGAGCTGATGTTTCTTCCTCATTCTGGAATGTCCTTCATTATTCATGTCTTTTTTCCAATGGAAATCCTCTTTATCTGTTAAAGTTCAGCCAATTGCTACCCAAGAAATGCTCAAATTAACCCACTAGGAAAAAATCACTTTTCCCGACTTCACTTGCACTTTTTCTGTCTTTTGTTCAAGTAATTTTTTACTTGTTTTCCTCTCCTAATAGATGGCCAGCTTCTTAAAGAGTTTTATTTATTTTTATGGCTCTGACAGCAGCATCTAACATAATAGTAACTGACCATGGTAGATACTCAAATAAATATTAAGTAAAAAATATACAGGGGCAAGAATGAAGCACTTTACCAAGGGAGGAGACTGAATATGAAAGTGAGGTAGGAAGAGAATCCACCAGTGGGACCAAGCGCAGTACTTAGAACCTGGGACTGTCAGAGACAGACTTTCACAAGGTCAGCTGGGCACAGGCAGGGTTTTGAAGAGGTTTGCGTGAGGAAGGGAGTGGAGTTCAGCTGCAGAAGGTTTGAAACACTTTTGACCCCAGAGGTCATTCTCATACTAGAATTCATGGAAACTCCTCTCACGTTTAGAGTCTAGTCTTGACCTGTGCCAGCATCAGCCAGGTCTGTATTCTCTCTCTCTTCATTTCTACACCATGCTAGAGCCTCTCAGGTATACGTGGAAAGGTAGCTGACTGGCGGAGGGATTATAAAAGCTGGAAGGACTCATTTGTTGCCTGAATTTCTCTGTCTCTAGAATACCTTTCTGTGTCTTCTCCATATATAAACACATCTTCCAAGTAGAAGTTAGAAATCTCAAGTGTTATTATTTTATAAGGTGTGAGGGTTATGCATTTGGCTGAATATTATCTCTCCATGTATACACACACACACACACACACACACACACACACACACATACGCAAGACTTGAGCAAATGGACAAGTCTCATTGTGTTCTGTCACATCCGTTGAAAAGGGAACTTGCCAAAGCTGTTCATTCACGACTCTGACTCAGTGAGGAGTGGCTTTCTTGGGCTTGTATACATGATCAGGCCTCTTTGATCTGGTGGCTCTGTTATTTTGAAAAACTTTTGTTTTTTCCAAAACGGACAGAAAAATGTAGTTTGCTTTTTAGAGCAGAGATAGTGGCCAGGCAAGTCATTTGTGAATTATTGCAAAATATCACAAGGAACAGCAGCCCAGGAAGGAAAGGGCAACTTGGGCAACCTGTTGACAACTATCTGGTTGAATCAGGAAAGGGTGTTCCAGCAAGAGTTGGGATTAATAACAAATAAAACCACATCCTCCACAGGAAATATTAAACTTGGGACTAGACTATATTTTATGTCTTTGTCCAGACATCAGGATTTTAGAGTTTGTGACAATAATGATTTTGGTGAAATGTGATGAAAGAGGTATGATGATGATGACAGCTCATTATGCTCATACATTTTAATTTGGGATTATTAGCACTAGGTACTCATTGCAAAAAAGGGACAATTTCTACTGTACTTGTTGCAAGGTGCGTGGTGTGGCCATCTTTTTTAAAAATAATGAATTGCTGTGGATAAAGGTTATATACAGCAAGATAGCTTGTCTTTCTCTCACCATTTCAAGAGTCCCAAGGTGTTGTTCTCAGCATATTAGAGGTTTGACTGTTTTTGTGGGCTATTCTGTTTTTGTCCAGAGTCTGTGGATATAATCTACTTAGATTTTGGGGGTCTGCTGTCTCCAGCCACTCCAATTCTGGGTCTGACATCATACACACATGCACAGTTTTCACTGAGGTGCTGATTCTCTTTCAGTCTGCTCTTTACCATCAGGCAGTAATCCTCAGTTGCCAGAGTCAGTCCTAACTGGAATCCATCTGGCTCCCTGTAGCCCAGAAATTTCCCTAGGAATATTCAGCAATCACTTTATTATTTTTTCACCCATGATCTATGACTTCTCGCTTAGATCATGTTTAGGGCTCCTAAAGTCTTCTCTAGGAGAGATTAATTATATTTTGCAAAGAAGTGGAAAGAGCTAATTCATTTGATATGTTTATTTTACAACATTTCTAAAGATCTTAATTTATGTTTCATGTACAAATGTCACTCTAGTCATCAGCCATTGGTCAGTGTCATCTTCATTTTAGTGAGGGAGACCAGAACGACCATCTTACCTCATGGCCTGGCCTAGCCACTTAGCCTGTGGAAGGGTCAGGGCTCCTGTCCTTTAGGTTTTGTCACTTTAGTCACTAAACATGTGCCATCCACAGTCTCTTTCAGCTCATTCTCCACAAGCAGTAGCCAGGTAACAAACAGTACAGGGAGTCGGGCATAGAAAATGTTCCAAAAAATCAGAACTTTAGTATATCTTATTCTTTCAGGGGGAAAAAAAAACTTTCCAACTTAGCATCTGGACCTAAAAATGAACACTTAATTGGAACAAGGTTTCTTAAAAAAGAAAAAGTATTTCTTATTTACTTTAGATTTCTGTAATTTCAAACCTGAGAGTTTTGTATAAAATGCTTGAAAAAGAAATATCCAGTATCAGAAGTATGCTAAAAGTTGAACAGTAGTTAGCCCCTCTGTTGAAAAGGAGAATGAAGGAAGCACTGAGGTTTGATGGTGCGAGGCACTGTCAGGAGAGAAGGAGAAAAGAGAAATAAGGTAGAAACTCACTTTTGCATATATATATATATATATATATATATATATATATATATTTTTTTTTATACCCAATCTTGGTAGAAGCCAAGATTAGTGGTAGACGGGATTTGTCTGTGAATCTTAGGGAGATTTTCATAAGGATCACCTTTGCCTGTGTATGCCCTCCAACTGCAAGGAACACAGAAGGTTCACTATGTCTCCAGTGAATCCTCTGTTCCTTGATATTTCAAGTGAAATCTAGGGGTCCTTTTAGCATCTACTGTATCCTCTCACACTTACCTATACTCTCAGAGCACTTTGTCTGGCAGCCTTATGTCCGCAGAAGCATGGCAGTACTATTCCAGCTCACAGGCTCAGAATAAAAGGTGAGGCAGACAGTGTGCTCTTTCATGGCATTTTGAACAATCAATTTCACCTCTAACATGCATGTATACTTGCTCAGTTCATAAATAAAACCAAATTTACCTCATTTGAAAAAGGATTAATTCATCTGTGTAATAGTAGAAAACTCTTTGCCATGTACCATTGAAAAGTAACATGAACTCATCATTTTTTATGGCTGCATAGTATTCCATGGTGTATATGTGCCACATTTTCCATGTCCAGTCTGTCATCAATGGGTATTTGGATTGGTTCCAAGTCTTTGCTATTGTAAACAGTGCTGCAATGAATATTCATGTACATGTGTCCTTATGATAGAATGATTTATAATCCTTTGGATATATACCCAGTAATGGGATTTCTGGATCAAATGGAATTTTTATTTCTAGGTCCTTGAGGAATCACAACACTGTCTTCCACAATGATTGAACTAATTTACACTCCCACCAACAGTGTAAAAGTGTTCCTATTTCTACACATCCTCTTCAGCATCCGTTGTCTCCAGATTTTTTAATGATCACCATTCTAACTGGCGTGAGATGATATCTCAATGTAGTTTTGATTTGCATTTCTCTAATGACCAGTGATGATGAGGATTTTTTCATGTTTGTTGGCCTCATAAATGTCTTCTTTTGAAAAGTGTCTATTCATATCCTTCGCCCACTTTCGAATAGGTTTGTTTGTTTTTTTCCTGTAAATCGGTTTTCGTTCTTTGTAGATTCTGGATATAAGTCCTTTGTCAGATGGGTAGATTGCAAAAATTTTTTCCCATTCTGTTGGTCGTCAGTTCACTCTAATGATTGTTTCTTTTGCTGTGTAGAAGCTCTGGAGTTTAATTAGATCCCATTTGTCTATTTTGGCTTTTGTTGCCAATGCTTTTGGTGTTTTAGTCATGAAGTCCTTGCCTATGCCTATGTCCTGAATGGTTTTACCTACGTTTTCTTCTAGGGTTTTTATGGTGTTAGGTCTTATGTTTAAGTCTTTAATCCATCTGGAGTTAATTTTAGTGTAAGGCGTCAGGAAGGGGTCCAGTTTCTGTTTTCTGCGCATGGCTAGCCAGTTTTCCCAACACCATTTATTAAACAAGGAATCCTTTCCCCATTGCTTGTTTTTGTGAAGTTTGTCAAAGATCAGATGGTTGTAGATGTGTGGCATTGCCTCCGAGGCATCTGTTCTGTTCCATTGGTCTATGTCTCTGTTTTGGTACCAGTACCATGCTGTTTTGAGTACTGTAGCCTTGTAGTATAGTTTGAAGTTTGGTAGCGTGAGGCCTCCAGCTGTGTTCTTTTTGCTTAGAATTGACTTGGCTATTCGAGCTCTCTTTTGGTTCCATATGAAGTTTAAGGTGGTTTTTTCCAGTTCTGCGGAAAAGGTCATTGGTAGCTTGATGGGGATAGCGTTGAATCTATAAATTACTTTGGGCAGTATGGCCATTTTCATGATATTGATTCTTCCTAACCATAAACATGGAATGTTTCTCCATCTATTTGTGTCCTCTCTTATTTTGTTGAGCAATGGTTTGTAGTTCTCCTTCAAGAGGTCCTTTATATGCTTTGTTAGTTGCATTCCTGGGTATTTTATTCTCTTTGTAGCAATTGTGAATGGCAGTTCGTTCTTGATTTGGCTCTCTTTAAGTCTGTTATTGGTGTATAGGAATGCTTGTGATGTCTGCACATTAATTTTGTATCCTGAGACTTTGCCGAAGTTACTTATCAGTTTCAGGAGATTTTGGGCTTAGTCAGTGGGGTCTTCTAAATATACAATCATGCCATTTGCAAATAGAGACAATTTGACTTCCTCCTTTCCTATTTGAATACTCTTTATTTCTTTTTCTTGCCTGATTGCTCTGGCTAGAACTTCCCATACTATGTTGAATAGGAGTGGTGAGATAGGGCATCCTTGTCTAGTGCCAGATTTCAAAGGGAATGCTTCCAGTTTTTGCCCATTCAGTATGAATACTGGCTGTAGATTTGTCGTAAATAGGTTTTATTATTTTGAGATACGTTCCATTGATACCTAGTTTATTGAGAATTTTTAGCATAAAGGGCTGTTTAATTTTGTCAAATGCCTTCTCTTACATCCCCAGGATGAAGCCTATTTGATCATGATGGATAAGCTTTTTGACGTGCTGTTGCAGTCAGTTTGCCAGTATTTTATTGAAGATTTTTGCATCTATGTTCATCATGGATATTGGCATGAAGTTTTCTTTTCTTGTTGGGTCTTTGCCGGGTTTTGGTATCAGGATGATGTTGGTTTCATAAAATGATCTGGCAAGGATTCCCTCTTTTTGTATTGTTTGGAATACTTTCAGAAGGAGTGGTACCAGCTCTTCTTTGTACATCTAGTAGAATTCGACTGTGAACCCACCTGAACCTGGGCTTTTTTTGGTTGGTAGACTATTAATTGCTGCCTCAACTTCAGCCTTTGTTATTGGTCTGTTCAGGGTTTTGACTTCTTCCTGGTTTAGGCCTGGGAGGATGCATGTGTCCAGGAATTTATCCATTTCTTCCAGGCTTACTGGTTTATGTGCATAGAGTTGTTTGTAGTAATCTCTGATGGTAGTTTGTATTTCTGTGGAATATGTGGTGATATCCCCTTTTTCATTTTTTATTGCATCTATTTAATTATTCTCTCTTTTCTTTTTTATTAATCTGGCTAGTGGTCTATTTTGTTGATCTTTTCAAAAAACCAGCTCCTGGATTTACTGAGTTTTTTGAAGGGTTTTTTGTGTCTGTATCTCCTTTAGTTCTGCTCTGATCTTAGTTATTTATTGTCTTCTGCTAGCTTTTGAGTTTTTTTTTTTTTGATCTTGCTCCTCTAGCTCTTTCAATTTCAATGATTGGGTGTTGATTTTAGATCTTTCCTTGCTTTTCGTGTGGGCTGTTATTGCTATAAATTTTCCTCTAGGCACTGCTTTAAATGTGTCCCAGTGATTTTCATATGTTTTGTCTTCATTCTCATTAGTTTTGAAGAACATCTTTATTTCTGCCTTCATTTCATTGTTTATCCAGTCAACATTCAAGAGCCAGTTGTCCAGTTTCCATGAAGTTGTGTGGTTCTGAGTTAGTTTCTGAATTCTGAGTTCTAATGTGATTTCACTGTGGTCTGAGAGACTGTTATGATTTCCATTCTTTTCTATTTGCTGAGGGGTGATTTACTTCCAATTATGTGGTCAATTTTAGGCTCGGTGTGATGTGGTGCTGAGAAGAATGTGTATTCTGTGGATTTGGGGTGGAGAGTTCTGTATATGTCTATTAGGTTTCCTCGTTAATTTTCTGTCTCGTTGATCTGTCTAATATTGACAGTGGACTGTTGAAGTCTCTCACCATTATTGTGTGGGAGTATAAGTCTCTTTGTAGATCATTAAGAACTTGTTTTATGTATCTGGGTGCTCCCGTATTGGGCGTGTATATATTTAGGATCGTTAGCTCTTCTTGTTGCATTGATCCTTTTACCATTAGGTAATGCCCTTCTTTGTCTTTTTTGATCTTTGTTTGTTTAAATTCTATTTTATCAGAGACTAGGATTGCAACTCTTGCTTTTTTTTGCTCTCCATTTGCTTGGTAAATCTTCCTCCATCCCTTTATTTTGAGCCTATATGTATCCTTGCATGTGAGATGGGTTTCCTGGATATAGCACACTGATGGGCTTTAACTTTTTATCCAATTTACCAGTCTGTGTCTTTTGATTGGGGCATTTAGCCCATTTACATTAAGGTTAATATTATTATGTGTGAATTTGATCCTGCAATTTTGATGCTAGCTGGTTGTTTTGCCCGTTAGTTGATGTAGTTTCTTCATTGTGTCAATGCTCTTTACCATTTGGTAAGTTTTTGGAGTGGCTGGTACTGGTTGTTCCTTTCTATGTTTAGTACTTCTTTCAGGAGCTCTTCTAAAGCAGGTCCTGGTGGTGATGAAATCTCTGAGCAATTGCTTGTTTACAAAGGATTTTATTTCTCCTTCGCTTATGAAGCTTAGCTTGGCTGGATATGAAATTCTAGGTTGAAAGTTCTTTTCTTTAAGGATGTTGAATATTGGCCCCCACTCTCTTCTGGCCTGTAGGGTTTCTGCTGAGAGACCTGCTATCAGTCTGATGGGCTTCCCTTTGTGGGTAACCCAACCTTTTTCTCTGGCTGCCCTTAGCATTTTTTCCTTCATTTCAACCCTGGTGAATCTGACAATTATATGCCCTGGGGTTGCCCTTCCTGAGGAATATCTTTGTGGAGTTCTCTGTATTTCCTGGACTTGAATATTGGCCTGCCTTGCTGGGTTGGGGAAGTTTTCCTGGATAATATCCTGAAGAGTATTTTCCAGCTTGGATTCATTCTCTCTGTCACATTCAGGTACACCTATCAAATGTAGTTTGGTCTTTTCCCATAATCCTATATTTCTTGGAGGCTTTGTTCATTTCTTTTTACTCTTTTTTCTCTAATCTTGCCTTCTCATTTTATTTCATTGAATTGATCTTCAATCTCTCATATCCTTTCTTCTGCTTGATCAATTCAGCTATTGAAACTTGTGTATGCTTCACGAAGTTCTCATGTTGTGGTTTTCAGCTCTATCAATTCATTTGTATTTCTCTCTAAGCTGTTTATTCTTGTTAGCATTTCGTCAAAGCTTTTTTCAAGGTTCTTAGGTTCTTTGCATTGGGTTACAACATGTTCTTTTAGCTCAGAGATGTTTGTTATTCCCCACCTTCTGAAGCCTGGTCCTGTCAATGCATCAGACTCATTCTCCATCCAGCCTTGTTCCCTTATTGGTGAGGAGTTGTGATCCCTTGGAGGAGGAGGGGTGTTCTGGTTTTGAGTGTTTTCATCCTTTTTGCATTGGTTTCTTCCCATCTTTGTTGATTTTTCTACCTGTGGTCTTTGTAGTTGGTAACTTTCAGATGGGGTCTCTGAGTGGATGTCCAGTTTGTTGATCATGAAGTTATTTCTTTCTGTTTCTTAGTTTTCCTTCTAACAATCAGGCCCCTCTGCTGTAGGACTGCTGGAGGTACACTCCAGGCCCTGCTTGCCTGGGGATCACCTGCAGTGGCTACAGAACAGTAAGGGTTGCTGCCAGTTTCTTCTTCTGCTATCTTTGTGTCAGAAGGATACCTGACTGATGTCAACCTTAGCTCTCCTTTATGAGGTGACTCTTTGGATATACGGGGGTCAGGAAGCTGCTTGAGGAGACAGTCTGTCCCTTATAGGAGCTCAAGTGCTGAGCTGTGAGCTCCGTTGTTCCATTCAGAGCTGCTGGGCAGGTATGTTTAAGTCTGCTGTAGCAGAACTCATAACTGCCTTTTTTCCCCAGGTGCTCTGTCCTGGGAAGGTTGGGCTTTATTTGTAAGTTCCTGTCATGCTGCTGCCTTTTTTCAGAGATGCCCTGCCCAGCAAGGAGGTAGCCTAGTCACAGTCTGACAGCAGAGGTGTTGCTGAGCTGCCATGGGCTCTGCCCAGCTGCTGTGTGAACTTCCTTGCAGTTTTGTTTATAGGGGTTTAGTTAGAACTGCCTTGGTAATGACGGACTGCCTCAGCAACGGCGACTGCCTCGGTACTGGTGGACTGCCTCAGTAATGGCAGATGCCCTTCCCCCCACAGAGCTGGACTGTCCTGGGTCCAGCTGTGCTTGCTGTGAAACTCTCAATCCAGAACTTTTCAGATTGCTGGTCTTTGTGGGGGTGGGACCGGCTGAGCCAGATCACCTGGCTCCTTGTTTCAGCCCCCTTTTTTTCAGTTGAATAGGTGACTCTGTCTCCCAGGCATTCCAGTTGCCAGTTGAAATGGTGCCCAGATTTGTGTGAGTTTTTGTGTGGAGACCCACCGTGCTGGCTGAAACAGCCACGCTGGAGACTCGTGGCGCTTTTCTGCCTGGAAGCTCCTGGTCTGTGGGCAGTAAAAATTCATTTGGAAACGTGGTGATCACTCACCCTCTGTGTTTTCGCTGGGAACTGCACTCCAGAGCTGTTCCTATTCAGCCATCTTCGTGTTTTCCTTTTTTAAAATAAGTTTTACTATCTTTACAATTTTTAAGTGTACAGTTGAGTGGGCAATCTCCTTCGTGAGAAATAACAGCATGACTTATTTTTCAAAGCATATTTTCTAAACTGAGAGGTTTAAGGGAATGATAATTTGGTTCCTTGAAGGATAAAATCTGAACCCTCCCTCATGACTGGAAAGGCCCTACTGGACTTGGCTCATGCTGATAGGTCTGATGTCACCGTCTACCATGCATCTGTCTACATGCCAGCCTACTTGCCTTCTTTCTGTCCCTTGGATGCTCCAGGTGGTTCCTACATTTCAGCCTGAGCACTTTCTCTTGCTTCTGAATGGAATGCCTTGTCCCTGGATTTCCATGGCTGCTTCTTTCTTATCATTTGACGTCCTGCTTATTGTTACCTCCTCAATGAGGGCTTCAGTGGCCACTTAATTTAAACTAGCCCCCATCTCTACCCCACCTTCAGTCCAGTCACTTGTCTACCCTATCACTTGGTTGTATTCAATCAATGCTAGGTAAAATTATCTTTTCCATTTATTTGTCTTATTGTTTCTTGTCTGTCTACCTCTTGTAGAATATAAATTTGTTGAGTGTACAAACTCTGCTTTGGTGACCACTGTATTTAACAATTGTTTACTGAGTGGATAAATGAATGAGTGCTCTCTGCCAGTGTCCAACAGAACTGATGAAGATGTTCTATCACTTGCACTATTCAATATGGCAGCCCCTAGTCACATATGCCTATTGAACACTTGAAATGTGGCTACTGTACTAAAAACTGAAGTTGAAGTTTTATTTAATTTTAATTAACTTAAATTTTAAATCATCACATGTGGCTAGTGGCTACTGTATTGGTTCTTAAAGCTGTATTTGGCCTATGGAACTCAGTAACTGAATCAATCAATAGAAAGATATCAATAGTGATGTCAATGACAAGAGCAACAGCAACTTTTGGAGTATCCCCTTCCTCTATCTTGATACTTTTTATTAATTGTCCTGTACTTTTCTGGGCCACTAAAATGCCTCCTTATTATATATATTTTTTCTGCTAATAGCATGTTAGTTGTGTGGAATTATATGTCTAGTAGTTTCTTAAGAGGTAGGATGTCAAATAAATTTCAACTAAAAGTTTATAAAGTATATGCATCTTTTCAGAGGAAGACATTCATTATTATGTAGGACTCTTACTACAAGCTATAATTTTTCAGAGGAAGCAAGGAGAACCGGCATCCCCATTCATGGTTAGGTCAGGACAAAGCTCTTTTGTAAAGAAACTGTTTATGTGCCCTCAACACTTTGAAGGCACCATTTGGGGTGTATTACTTTACAGGTGATTTAAATTTTCTGCTTAGTATCACTTCTTTTCCTTAGTCTATGAAAGGAGGCTGAATAGAGAATTTTTTCCAGGTTTGCAGCTTTCTGTTGCTTAAGCCTGCAGAAATACTCCACGTATTTTGAAGTGTGCTGCTAGGGGAATAACGGTTTTAGACTGCTGACTTGTCCATCGTTTATCATCATTATATGGTGTCTGTCAACAGAAAACTGTTTCTCAGATTTCCACAAGGAGTCATTCCATATAGAAGTATGGAGTCTTGTGACAAGAAAAAGGCATGGCGATGAAGAGTAATAAGAAAGGGGAAGGGGGGCGGGGGGATAAACAGAAGCTTTTATAAGCTAATTCATAGTTGGCGTCATCTCCATTAGCATTGGGACTGTCTGACATTGAGTTCAGAGAACACGACCAGGGCTGGTTTCCATCTGTCATTGTGATTAATGGGAGTATTGTTAGGTAATAATAGTTTAATAACATAGCTGGAGCCAAAGAGGCACACCAAAAGTGTGTATGTAATGCTAAAACCAAGAGGAACACAAAAGCCAGGAAATTGGGGTTCTGTTCTCAGCTCTACCACTTAGAAAAGGGCAGCCAGCAAGAAATTTTCCCCAAAGTTGAAAAAGGATAAGAGTCTACCAATGGGGTAAAAAGAGTCATTTCAGCTTTTAGGAAGGATGGCATCTTGGTGATTTTAATGTACTTGTATCTCACAGATAAAAAAAAATTTGTTAAACTATAACTCTTCTGAGTCATAGGAGTAAATGCAGCCAATGAATCAGACAGGGAGATAGACAATTCTTTATGTGAACAGATGAGATTCAACTCTTCCAAATAATATCCAAATTGCATAATATGATTGGTCCCACACTTGACTCAGTGGCTATCTATCATTAATGTGACACCTAAATGAAGTTTTCTTGCTCTTCTAGGGCTGCAAGAGGCAAAATCTGGTCAACTTGTAACAACATATTTCAAAGAAGTTGTCCTTTCCCTCAGATGGCAGCAACAGTTGGTGGGCCACAGACCCAACATGACCCACACAAACCCAGAACCTAGACAATATGGACTTTTACTTTACGATGATGGAACTTTTGAAGCGAGAAATCACTTTTCTTTCTTTTTTTTTGAGATAAAGTCTTGCTCTGTCATCCAGGCTAGAATTCAGTGGTGCAATCTTGGCTCACTGCAACCTGTGCCTCCTGGGTTCAAGTGATTCTTCTGCCTCAGTCTCCTGAGCAGCTAGAATTACAGGCATGCGCCACAACACCTGGCTGATTTTTGTATTTTTAGTAGAGATGGGGTTTCACCATGTTGGTCAGGCTGATCTTGAACTCCTGACATCAGGTGATCCATCTGCCTCGGCCTCCCACAGTGCTGGGATTACAGGCATGAACCACTGTGCCTAGCCAAGAAATCACTTTTCTTACAGAAAATTGGCCAAGTGAGTCTATAAGTTGGCTTTCCTCCCTGCCAAGCAAAGAACCACCAGACCTAACAAGATGCAATCCAGTTTTTACTCAGAAAAATTTCCCCAAATGGATCTAAGCATGAATGAAAAAAGGCTTCAGGAAGTAAGAGTGGGTTTATGTAAGAGGGGAGGTTGGAACCTGGCCAAATGCCCTCTGGACCAAGTGGCATGTGTTGACTCTATTGGCTATTGCTCCTTGTTTAGTCTGTCATGGTATCATGGCAGCTTGAACTCCTGTGGGAGAGAGACAGACCAAAATGCACTAAGGCTAACAAAGGAAGCTTGACAGTAAGCATGGGACTGGAATCCAAGAGAAGGAATAAGAGGGCTTTTTTGTTGTTGTAGCTGTTGCCTGTTTTATTTATTTTTTTTCTTTTCCTCAGTGGTTTAGATTATATTTCCTTTCCCCAGTGGTTTGCACTAAATTTCTTTTTCTTCTTCCAAATGAATGTTCTGGGGGCTAAGGAAATTAGAACAAAATTCAGGGTTCTCAGGTCAGGTAAATAATTTTATTACATATTTTCAGAGAGGGTAGGTGCTCTTCATCTCCTACATCTGAGCAAAGCAAATGGCTATCTAAAGGCAATGGGGGATAATTTCTATCAATCAAAATCAGGGGGGAGGTGATGTTGGTTGTCTAGCCTGTAGGCTTCTATTTAAATCTGGTCTCATTTGGGATGTGTTTACACTATACAGAGTTCAATGGAGGATTTGACCTTAGTGGGAGCACAAGGTTTTGTATTTGCTTTTTATCTCCTAGTGCCAGTCAAGAAGAGGAGTTCTGATAAGAATGAGTCAAGGTGAAGAGAGAGATCCAAGATGGCCGAATAGCAACAGCTCAGGAATGTAGCTCCCAGTGAAAGCACAGAGAACGAGTGGACGCCACACTTTCCGACGAATTTTTGTTGCCCACAGACCGGGAGATTCCTGGCAGAGGAGCCACATGAGTCGCCAGTGCGACTCTTTTGGCTGGCGCGGCTGTTTAGCCGATGCCCCAGCGCGGCGCTTCCTGGTGCAGAGTATACGTGACGGACGGGCTTGGCTGGTCCCATCCCCACAAGGAAAACAGCAGTTGGAAGCACTGAGGACTGAGAGTTTCACAGCAAGCACAACGAACCCACGAAGGTCTGGCTCTGTGGGGAAGGGGCGTCCGCCAAAGGAAAACTAAGAAACAGAAAAACTTCATCACCGGGTGGAGAGAGATCCAAGATGGCCGTGTAGCAGCAGCTCGGGATTGTAGCTCCCAGTGAAAGTGCAGAGAGCGAGTGGACGCCGCAATTGCAGATGAATTTTTGATGCCCACGGACTGGGAGATTCCCAGCGAAAGAGACAGATGGGTCGCCAGCGTGACTCTTTTGGCCGGCGTGGTACTTCTTGGTGTGGAGTGTACGGGACTGGATGCCCGTTTAGTCGGGCTCGGCCGGTCCTGTCCCCACAAGGAGAACAGCAATTGGAAGCGCTGAGGACTGAGAACAAGCACAGCTGAACCTGGGAAGGCCCAGCTCTGTGGGGAAGGAGCGCCCCCCAAAGGAAAACTAAGAAACAGAAAAAACTTCATCACCAGCAAGCCGGAAGTCCACTCAAAGACCCAATCTGAAAGTCGGCAATTACAAAGACGACAGGTGGATAAATCCACAAAAATGGGAAGAAACCAGTGCAAAAAGACTGAGAACACCCGAAATCAGAATGCCTCTCCTCCTACAGGTTATCGCAGCTCCTCATCAGCAAGAGAACAAGGCTTGACGGAGGATGAGTGTGATGAACTCACAGAATCAGGCTTCAGAAGGTGGATAATAAGAAACTTCTGTGAGCTAAAAGAACATGTTCTAAGCCAATGCAAAGAAACTAAGAACCTTGAAAGAAGATTTAATGAAATGCTAACGAGAATGGACAACTTAGAGAAGAACATAAGTGAATTGATGGAGCTGAAAAACACAACATGAGAACTTCGCGAAGCATGCACAAGTTTCAACAGCCGAATTGACCAAGCAGAAGAAAGGATATCAGAGGTCGAAGATCAACTCAAGGAAATAAAACAAGAAGGCAAGATGACAGAAAAAAGGATAAAAAGGAATGAACAAAGTCTCCAAGAAATATGGGACTATGTGAAAAGACCTAATCTACGTTTGATAGGTGTACCTGAATGTGACGAAGAGAATGAATCCAAGCTGGAAAATACTCTTCAGGATATTATCCAGGAAAACTTCCCCAACCCAGCAAGGCAGGCCAATATTCAAGTCCAGGAAATACAGAGAACACCACA
>PVKP010022739.1:0-37256 GCA_004027715.1 Plecturocebus donacophilus | reverse complement strand
GGTTGATGTGGGCCTTCTCCATGACCTTAAGCCAGGCCAGCAGGGGCTGTAAATCGTTCTCACTGGGAACGTAGTCATACAGGGCCTAGAGGTGGGAATAAGCAGGTGACTGAGCATGTGGGGTCTGCAACAGCACAATGATGATGACCCCTTCCCATCCTGGCACCAGCAATGGCACTCAGAGTCCCCTTGGCTTTCCCAGCTCCTGCCTCCCTCTTCTCCACAAAGCCCTCCCAGCTCTGATTCCTTGGGAGAACAGTCTGTAGGAGCAGCGGAGTATCATGGGTCACATATCCCTTTGTGAGTCTGACAAAAGGCAGCGACCTTCTTTGGGGAAAAAAAAAAATACATTTTGCTAATTTGGGGGATTTGTTCCCCCTCCCGAAATCCATCCACAGACCTTTAAGGTTGAGAGCCCCGCTCAAGGTATCTGTGAGCACCACGAGACCATGCTGAAACAGTTCAATAAAGTTAACTAGGTCAAGGGACAGGGTCCCAGCTCCTGGGGGCACTGATATGGATTCAGTGGCTGGACTCCAATCTTCCTTCTGTTTCTACTGGCCACCTCCACAGGGACACCCCAGCCTAGCCAACCTCACTCTGTAGACAAAGTGCAGGGCCAGTGCCCCCAGCCTCCCAAGGGACGCCCCTGTAATGCCCCTCACCCCACCAACAGGCCTCACCGTGATGATCTGGGCGTTGAGCTCTGCTGACAGGGTGCTGAGGCCAGGCCTCGCGTGGAAGAGGTTGTGAAAGGCCTGCATGGCACAGGCTGTCACCAGCTGGAGGGGACACACAGGCTTAGAAAGGAACTGCAAAGTCCATGGCTGATCCTGGACCCCTCAACATTCCACTCTACCCCAAGTGCTAGGGAGTTGAGGGCCCCCTGAACCTCACATATGCCCCCCACACAGAGACATTCTGAGGACTGTCACCTTAGTAAGACATAGAATCCACTGAAAAAACTTTAAATGACTTAAAGACAGAAATATTAACAAAATGGTTTTAACGTAACAGCCAAAAAAGCAGGCTATAAATGGTCTGCATGCTATAATTATAGCTGTGGGTTTTTTTTTTTTGAGACAGAATCTGGCTCTTTTGCCAGGTACAGTGGTGAGACCAATACAGGTGCATGCCACTGTGCCTGGCTAATTTTTTAATTTTTGTAAAGACAGAGTCTCACTATGTCGTCCAGGCTGGTCGCAAGTTCCTTGCCTCCCGCCTCGGCCTCCCAAGTGCTAAGTTTACAGGCGTGAACTGCACCTGGCCTTTGCACGTGTTATCACGTATGTTTGCTTATCCAAAGAAAAAATGTCTGAAAGGATACCCAGGAAGTTATTTGCATTGTCTACCTTAGGAAACAGGATTTGGAGAGAAGGAGATTTTTACTTTATATACTTCTGAATCATTTTTTCCTTTTAAACAATGATTATGTTATTTACATTTCACAATTTTAAAAGTATGTATGTAAATAAATACTATAGGAGAATACACAGTGAATTGGCGGGAGTATCTGTGGGGTGTCGGTTCCAGGACCCCCCCATGGACAGAAAAATCTACCAATGCTCAGGTCCCTATATAAAATGGTGTAGTATTTGTATATAACCTATACGTATCCTCCCATATACTTTAAATCACCTGGGTTACTTGTAATACATAATACAATATAAATGCTCTGTAAATAGCTGCTACACTCTGTTGTCTAGGGAATAACGACAAGGAAAAAACTACACGTTCAGTACAGAAGCAACCAACCATTTTCTTTTCCCTGAATATTTGCTTTTCTTTTTCTTTCTTTCTTTCTTTTTTTTTTTGTTTTGACCCAGAGTTCTTGCTCAGTTGCCCAGGCTGGAGTGCAGTGGCATGACCATGGCTCACTGTAGTCTCGACCTCCTGGGCTCAAGCAATCTGCCCACTTCCACCACTCAAGTAGCTGGGACTATAGGCATGTGCCATCATGCCTGGTTTCCAAACATTTTCAATCCAAGATTGGCTGAATTTACAGCTGTGGGACCCACATATACAGATGGCTGACTGTATAAAGATTTAGAGAATTGTGCTAGAAACGGTGGAAACAGAGGGAATCATTTTTCATGTGTCTTTAAAGCTGCTAAAAAAAAAAAAAAAACAATTGGCATAGGGTACATAGAGCCAAGGCAGAGGGAGGGTGTACCAGCCTACTACAGATCACCCTGACTGTGACCTGATCTCTGAGATCAGCTTCCAACTGGAAGGGGACCCTGATATGGCCTGGCCCAGCCAAATACCACAGATTAATGTGGTACTCTTGGTTTTAGCCAAGAACACAGTCAGGGAGGGAGACCCCAGGCCCTGCTTTTTGACTGACCAGTGAGTTCCCCAAATGCCACCACTGCAGACCCCCCTTTCTCCAGCTCTTGGGCCCGCACTCACCACATGGCTTAAGGTCATGACCCGGAGGAGAGTCTCACTGCAGCTCTTCACCAGGCCTTCTGGGAAGCAGGGCAGCAGGTCCTTCAGCAGTGTCAGCATGTGCAGTGTGGTGGTGGTCTCCTTGCAGCCTGGTAGACATAAGGGGAATTGAGACACCAGTCCTCTCCCTGCAGCAGGCCCTGTCCTGCTCTGCCAGCCATGGCCTCCCAACCATCTGCCCTCCATTTGGCTTCCCTACCTCCAGACTTCTCAATCTCCTGGATACAGAACTTAGCGGTAGAAACAGCAGCAGGATGATGGGCAGGGGCCTTTTCTCCAAACATGAATTCACTGCCCTTGAGGACTGAGCATACTCCATGCTGGGCAGCCTTCCGGATCTGAGGGGCAAGGAAAGCGGAGGACAAGGCCAGATCAGCATTCCACCAGCATCCTGGGTGTCTGGCACAAGCACCAACCAACAAGCTTGGGCTGAACATATAGATCCAATGATGATCTGACTACTATAGATGCAGTGCTATGCCAGGGTCTTCACAAGTACAGAATCCTGAGCTGTGAAGCAGGACAAACCCCAGTTCAAATCCCTGCTCTAGAACTAACTCACCAAATGGCCTTGAGCAAGTCCAACTACTTAATTTCTGAGTTTCAGTATCATCTTTAAACAGGGATTTCTTCATTCACCCAATCATCCGGCAAACACTGAGTGTCCACCAAGCCAGGCACTGTTCTAGGTCCTGGCAAACTGGCAGTGAATAGCAGGCAACTCACCTTCCAGCCAGGAGGCAGAAAACAAACAAATACACAGCACAAGGTAAAAAGTACTGTGCAGACAACAAAGCAGGGGCTGCCACTTTTTATACAGTGGTCAGGAAAGTGTCACCGTAGTGAAGGTGAGGAAAAGATCACGTGAGCACCGAGGGAAGGAGGCATGAGATCATCTGGGCTGACAGTGCTGGGAGTGATCACATGACTGTTATTGTTATTGCCTCCCGCCCTAAATTTCCAGAGGAAACAGTGGGGAACCACCACTTACCAAGCACCTGCCTTAAGCCAGCAACTGCACTAGGCCTGTGGGGAACACTGGAGTCTCCCCACAACTCTAGCAGAGTTTGTATAATTATCTTTTTTTTTTTTTTTTGAGATGCAGTCTCACTCAGTGGCCCAGGCTGGTGATCTCGGCTCACTGCAACCTCCGCCTCCTGGATTCAAGCGATTCTCCTGCCGCAGCCTCCTGAGTAGCTAGGATTACAAGTGCCTGCCACCATGCCCAGCTAATTTTTATATTTTTAATACAGATGGGGTTTCACTATGTTAGCAAGGCTGGTTTCAAACTCCTGACCTCAAATGATCCTCCCACCTTGGCCTCCCAAAGAGATTACAGGCATGAGCCACCACACCCGGCCAATTAATAGTCAGAAAGCTGAGGCTCAGAGAGATTAAGTAACTTGCCAAGCTCACACCTCAAACGGTGAATTCAGGATCCAACTCAGTCTGTGTGACTCCCCTGACTATGCTGCCCTCCCTGCTGAGGTAAACAGACATATGGGGAGAGTCTGTGCCAGCAGGGTAATGACTGATGAAGCACCAGAGACTCAGATGGGGCTAATAGTGACCAGCCTCCTGGGTCTAAATGCATGATGCCTCAGAGGCAGAGAGCAGAAGCCAGTACTCAGGGCAAGCTCCCCAATGCCACTCAGGGCTGTACTGGGCTGGGTGGTGGCTGTCCCCTTGCCCCATTTTCTGGGGATCTAGCAGTCTCACCTTGGGCTTGGGATGCACTGTGAAGCTCAGCAGCCCATGGTACACCTGAAGGGTCACGGGGTAGCTCCACACCTCCAGGTCTTGCTTCCGCAGAAGGGTGGCCAGGCAGGACAGGACCTGGAAGAAAATCAGAGTCCCTTAGTGCCACCAGCCTTGGCCAGGAGGGATAAGAGCCCAGGTTCTCACTGACTCCAGAAAATCCCAAAGGGATCTGTCTGAAGTCCCCAGGGTGCCTAAACCCCTCTCAGGGAGCATCCAAGAGTCACCAAATCAGGCAGGCCCTGGGAGACACCAGATGAGAAACTAACCCCAGACACTAACCCATCGGAGGACAGAGGTGGAGCCGCTGCTGGCCTGGGCTGACATGATATCCATGAAGGCTTTGGAGGTATCAGAGAACTTCTTAATGAGCACAGGACTGGGAACACTGTGGGAAAGAACAGAGACAGTCACCCCAGAGGGTACCTGAAGAGCAGCTGGTGCAGCCCCTTGTGGTGCTACGGAGGACAGAGCAAGGGATGCTGGTGGCACAGTCACTCAGCAAGTGAGCAACAACATCAGGACAGGCGCCCACCCTAACAGCCAGCTCAGTGTGCTTTCCACCCACACTCCCCACACCTCCCTCACCTTCCCACTACTTGCTCCTAAACTCACACCAATCCTCTTTCCACCTCCCATGCAGGTCTCCAGGCAGCCCGGGCCAATATCCCCTCCCCTCCCTCTGCCACTCACTGCTCCAGGGATGCCCTCCTGGGGCCAACACCCACAATCCCTGGTATAATGACCCAAACTACCCAGGGCCTTATTTTGTAGAATGCCACCTGATACACAAGTATCTTTTAAATTGTATTTTAAAATTTCTGGCCAGGTGCAGCGGCTCACGCCTGTAATCCCAAAACTTTGGGAGGCTAAGGCAGGTGGATCACCTGAGGTCAGGAGTTCAAGACCAGCCTGATCAACATGGTGAAACCCTGTCTCTACTAAAAATAAGAAAATTAGGGGCTGACGCCCTTTGTGGCCTCAGCCCACTTGCACCACGGTGGAAAAAAAAAAAAAAGAAAATTAGGTATATTAGGTATTAGAGTGCAACTCTGTCTCAAAAATAAATAAATAAATAAATTTCTAATTGTGGTAAAATACACGTAAGATAAAACATGATTTTAACTACTTTTTAGGTATATCATTCAGTACTGTTAAATATATTCACGTTGTGTTTTTCTTGTGGTGGTTTTGGAAACAGGGTATTACTCATCACCCAAGCAGGAGTGTGGTGGCACAATCTTGGCTCACTGTAACCTCTACTTCCCAAGTAGCTAGGGCTACAGGTGCATGCCACCACACCTGGCTCATTTTTGCATTTTTTTGGTAAAGATGGGGTTTCGTCATATTGCTCAGGCTACTTTTAAACTCCTGAGCTCAAGCAATCCACTTGCATTGGCCTCCCAAAGTGCTGGGATTATAGGTGTACATCACCACAGCTAGCCAAACATACTCACATTGTCATGCAAACAATCTCAAGAATTTTTTCACGGTAAAGAATCAAGGTTTTTTTGTTTGTTTGTTTAACACTTTATTTTTTATTTTTTTTTTTGTTCTTTTGAGATGGAGGAGTCTCATTCTGTTGCCCAGGCAGGAGTACAATGCCTTCATCTTGGCTCACTGTAACCTTCACCTTCTGGGTTCAAGTGATTCTTGTGCCTCAGTCTCCCGAGTGGCTGGGATTACAGGCATGCACCACCACATCCAGCTAATTTTGTATTTTCAGTAGAGACTGGGTTTCACCATGTTGGCCAGGCTGGTCTCAAACTCCTGGCCACAAGCAATCCTCCTGCCTCAGCCTCCCAAAGTGCTGGGATTACAGGTGTGAGCCATAGCACCCAGCTATGACTTTTAATTTTTATTACTCAAAAAAGTTTCATTTTCTTTCTTTCTGTTTTTTTTTTTTTTTTTGAGACAGAGTCTCACTGTGTCACCAGCCTGGAATGCAGTGGCTCACAGCAATCTCCGCCTTCCAGGTTCAAGTGATTCTCCTGCCTGAGCCTCCCAAGTAGCTGGAATTGAAGGTGTCCACCACCACGCCTGGCTAATTTTTTGTATTTTAGTATAGACCAGGTTGCGCTTTGTTGGCTAGGCTAGTCTCAAACTCCTGACCTGGTGATCCACAAGCCTCGGCTTCCCAAAGTGCTGAGATTACAGGTGTGAGCCACCGTGCCCAGCCCTTTCTTTTTTTCGAGACAGATTCTTGTTCTGTCGCTCAGGCTAGAGTACAGTGGCACAATCTCAGCTCACTGCAACCTCTGCCTCCTGGGTTCAAGCAATTCTCCTGCCTCAGCCTCCTAAGTAGCTGGAATTATAGGAGCCCACCACCACAGCCAGCTAATTTTTGTGTTTTTAGTAGAGATGGGGTTTCACCATGTTGGCCAGGCTGGTCTTGAACTTCTGACCTCAGGTGATCCATCTACCTCAGCCTCCCAAAGTGCTGGGATTACAGGTGAGAGCCACCACACACAGCCTGCCCACCTAATTTCTGTATTTTTAGTAGAGACAAGGTTTCACCATGTTCGTCAGGATGGTCTCGATCTCCTGACCTCGTGATCCACCCACCTTGGCCTCCCAAAGTGCTGGGATTATAGGCGTGAGCCACAGCGCTCAGCCAAAAAAGTTTCATTTTTTTTTTTTTTTGAGATGGAGTTTCACTCTTGTTGTCCAGGCTAGAGTGCAATGGCATGATTTTGCCTAACCGCAACCTCCACCCTCCTGGGTTCAAGCAATTCTCCTGCCTCGGCCTCCCAAGTAGCCGGGATTACAGGCATGCGCCACCATGCCCAGCTAATTTTGTATTTTTAGTAGAGACAGGGTTTCTCCATGTTGGTCAGGCTGGTCTTGAACTCCTGACCTCAGGTGATCCACCCACCTCAGCCTCCCAAAGTGCTGGGATTACAGGCATGAGCCACCGTGCCTGGCCTTTCCAGATAATTTTTGTATTTTTACCAGAGACGGGGTTTCACCATGTTGGCCAGGATGGTCTCAATCTCCTGACCTGGTGACCTGCCTGCCTTGGCCTCCCAAAGTACTGGGATTATAGGCGTGAGCCACAGCACCTGGGCAAAAAAGTTTCACTTTCAATAGAGCTTTCTGTGCCTTTGACATTTTACAATGATTTTCTGCTCCTCAATAAGGAAAGCACACTTGATCCTGTCATGAACACATTTAGCACACATGGAACCAGGGAACCACCATAGGCCCTACTGACATGCCTTTTGTTTTGGACAATTAGGTAAGAACTATAGGTCTCACAGCATGAACTCCTGAAAGTCTGCCTGGACACACATCACGTGAAGATTTTGGTGCTTTCCAGTCTTCTTGGTATAAAAGTAAACAATTCTATTACCAGGGGTTCGGGACATCCTTGTTTAATTAGAAGTTTCCCGTTAGAGGCCTGCAATGGTATGTCAACTGCTGGCCCATTCTGCATGCCTCTAGGCAATGTTCATGAAGAACAAGGAGCTTTTTAAAAACAATTCCCTGATCCTGTTTCTCCTGTCCACATTCCCTTCTCCCCTCCACAAAAAGCCTTGGGGTTCAAACAGGAGGCAGAACTCACCGCTTCAGGACGAGGTTCAGCAGGTAAGCAATGGCAGCCAGGGACTCCGGGGACTCCACTGCTTCTATTGTTGTCATCTGAGGGCCAGATCAAGGTGGTGTGAATGGATAAAACCTTACATTGAGTAGCAGGAAAGAGAGCAGGGGAACATGTGCCCAGCAGAACAGTTATGACCAAGAACCACAGTATCTGATGTTCAAATCTGGCTCTGCCACTGTGTGGCTTTGGGATACTAATTTAACCTATCTGTGCCTCAGTTTCTTCATTTGTAAAGTAGGGATAGTAATGCTACATACCTTATAAGTTGTTGTGATGTTTAATTGAATATATATATATATATATGTATATATATATATATATAATACTGCCTGGTACGTAATTCAAACTATATATATGTATATGTTTATATACATACATATACAGAGATATATAGATAGTTTTTTTTTAGAGACAAGGTCTCCCAGGTTGGAGTACAGTGGTATGATCATAGCTCACTGTAACCTTCAACTTGAAAGCTCAAGAGATCCTCCCACATCAGCCTCCCAAGCAGCTAGAATTACAGACATATGCCACAAAGCTTGGCTAATTATTGTATTTTTTGTGGAGACAGGGTCTCACTATATTGCCCAGGCTGGTGTCGAATTCCTAGCTTTAAGGACTCCTCCCACCTTGGCCTTCCAAAGTCCCAGGATTAAAGGCATGAGCCACCACAACTAGCCAAAAACCATATACTGCCATCTAATTTATTTCATCATTCTAGAGCAGAAGTTGGCAAACTTTTTCTATGAAGGACCAGAGAGTAAATATTTTCAGCTTTGCATGCATATATGGTCTCTGTCGTATAATCTTTTCGTGTGTGTTTTAACAATTCTTAAAAAATGTAATAACTGGGCTGGGCATGGTGGCTCATGCCTGTAATCCCAGCACTTTGGGAGGCCAAAGTGGGAGAACTGCTTCAGTCCAAGAGCTCAAGACCAGCCTGGGCAACATGGCAAAACTCTGTCTCTACTAAAAATACAAAAATTCACTGAGCATGGTGGCACAAGCCTGTAATCCCGACTATTCAGGAGGCTAAGGCACAGTAATCACTTGAACACAGGAGGTGGAGGCTGCAGTAAGCCATGATCACATCACTGCACTCCAGCCTGGGTGACAGAGTGAGACCCTGTCTCCAAAACAAAACAAGAAAAAGCCCAAAAACCAAATAAAAATTTTATATATATACCCATACACATATATATTTATTTAATGTAATAAGTAGGCCAGGCATGGTGGCTCACACCTGTAATCCCAGCACTTCGGGAGGCTGGTGGGTGGATCACCTGAGGTTGGGAGTTTGAGACCAGCCTGGCCAACATTGTGAAACCCCTGTCTCTACTAAAAATACAAAAAGAGCCAGGTGTGGTAGCATCTGCCTGTAATCCCAGTTACTCAGGAGGCTGAGGTAGGAGAATTGGTTGATACTATGAGACAGAGGTAATAGTGAGCTGAGATCATGCCACTGCAGGCCAACCTGGGCAACAGAGTGAGACTCTGTTTCAAAAAAAATCAGGCCGGGCCCAGTGGCTCATGCCTGTCATCCCAGTACTTTGGGAGGCTGAGGCAGGTGGATCGCGAGGTCAGCAATTCGAGACCAGTCTGGCCAACATGGTGAAACCCCATCTGTACTAAAAAATATAAAAAATTAGGCCGGGCGCAGTGGCTCACGCCTATAATCCCAGCACTTTGGGAGGCCGAGGCGGGTGGATCACTAGGTCGAGAGATCAAGACCATCCTGGTCAACATGGTGAAACCCCATCTCTACTAAAAATACAAAAATTAGCTGGGCATGGTGGCGCAGCCTGTAGTCCCAACTACTCGGGAGGCTGAGGCAGGAGAATTGCTTGAACCCAGGAGGCAGAGGTTGCGGTGAGCCGAGATCGCGCCATTGCACTCCTGCCTGGGTAATAAGAGCGAAACTCTGTCTCAAAAAAAAAAAAAAAAAATTAGCTGGGTGTGGTGGTGTGTGCCTGTAGTCCTAGCTACCTAGGAGGCTGAGGCAGGAGAATCGCATGAACCTGTGAGGCGGAGGTTGCAGTGAGCCGAGATTGTGCCATTTCACTCCAGCCAGGGCGACAGTGCGAGACTGTCTTAAAAAAAGAAAAAGTAATAAGTAGCCAGTTGCAGTGGCTCACACCTGTAATCCCAACACTGCGGGAGGCCCGCAGGAAGACAAGACTGCTTGAGCCCAGGAATTTGAAACCAGCCTTGACAACTCCAGCCTGGGTGACAGCGCTAGACTCCGTCTCAAAAAAAAAAAAAAAGAAAGAAAGAAAAGAAAGAGAAAACAGAAATGCAGCAAATACCACCACCCTTTATAAGCCACCTGAGAATAACTGAAGCACTTTCACCTCGTCAAGGGCATCCTTCTCTAACAGCACAAATCTTGCATAACCTGCTGCTCTGAACACCCACCCTCAAGTGGCACCCACTCACCAGGGCAGCAAAGTACTCAGTCTCCGTCTCCTTCCCTCCCTGGGAGCGAATCACCTCAGTGACAGCAGCCAGAACGGCACAGATCTGCACAGGAGGGAGAAAGCACTGTGACTATTTGAGACCTAACCCCACCCCAGGGGAGCCTCCTTTCCTTGCTCCTTCACAGATTAATCTCCAGGTAAAGCCCAGAGACAGAAAAGATATGCAATATTCAGGGCCTGGGTACATAACAGGGGCCTAGCAAGTAAGACGACTCAGAAAATGCTTGCTGAAATTCCACCATGAGGATACTATCCCTGTAGAAATACCTGCATGATGAGTGTGCAAATATTTATGTACAAGGATGTTCACAGCAGCAACAAACTGGAATGGTCAAGCAGCCATCACCAGGAGACTAATAATGTTCTGCAGTTATCCAGGGGGATGTTGGTTCCAGGACCCCTTAAGATACCAAAATCTGAGCATGCTCAGATCCCTTATATAAAATGCTGTAGTATTTGTGCATAATCTATATACATCCTCCCATATACTTATTGTTCTTTTTGAGACAGAGTCTCACTCTGTCATCCAGGCTAGAGTATAGTGGCCTGATCTCAGTTCACTGCAAGCTCTGCCTCTGGGTTCAAGCCAATTCTCCAAGTAGCTGAGATTACAGGTGTATACCACCATGCCCAGCTAATTTTTGTATTTCTGGTAGAGTTCAAGACCATGTGGCCAAGCTGGTCTTGATCTTCTGGCCTCAAGTGATCCGCACTCCTCAAGTGCTTGCATTACAGGTGTGAGCCACCTCACCTGGCATATTATTTTCACCAGGCACAGTGGCTCATGCTTGTAATCCCAGCACTTTGGGAGGCCAAGGTGGGCAGATCACGAGGTCAAGAGATCGAGACCATCCTGGCCAACATAGTGAAACCCTGCCTCTACTAAAAATAAAAAAATTAGCTGGGCATGGTGGCACATGCCTGTAATCCCAGCTACTTGGGAGGCTAATGCAGGAGAATCGCTTGAACCAGGGAGTCAGAGGTTGCAGTGAGCGGGGATCAAGCTACTGCACTCCAGCCTGGGCAACAGAGGGAGACTCCATCTCAAAAAAAAAAAAAAAGATTTTTAATCCATTCTTGGTTGAATCTGCAGGTGCAGAACCTGCAGATATGAAGACCTGACTGTATCATTATATAATAAATAACGAAAGATTTAAATAGTGTGTTATTCAAAAGAATGAGAACAACTATATATTAAACTTATAAATACTGTTCAGTGGAGAAAAACTTGCAGAACAGCGGATAGGAAATAAACTAATCAGGTAGAGGCACAGTGGCTCACGCCGGTAATCCCAGCACTTCGGGAGGCTGAGGTGGGCAGATCCCTTGAGCCCAGGACTTTGAGACCAGTCTGGGCTATATGGTAAACCCCGCCTCTACAAAAAATACAAAAATTAGCTGGGCATGGTACACTCCCCTGGAATCTCAGCTACTTGGGGGGCTGATGAGCTACTGCACTCCAACCTGAGTGACAGAGTGAGACTTTGTCTTAAAAAAGAAAAGAAACTAATCACATTTTGGTAGACCTAAATAACAAAATGGGTGTAAAAAATATTTTCTTTTTTTTTTCAATTACCCAGGCTGGAGTATAGTAGTGCAATCTCAGTTCACTGCCACCTCTGCCTCGAGGGTTCAAGCAATTCTCAAGCCTCAGCTTCCCAAGTAGCTGGGATTACAGGTGTGTGCCACCATGACAGGTTAATTTTTCAGTAGAGACGAGTTTTCACCATGCTGGCCAGGCTGGTCTCAAACTCCTGATCTGAAGTGATCTGCTCACCTCAGCCTCCCAAAGTGCTGGGATTACAGGTGTGAGCCACTGCGACCAGACTGAAAATTTAATTTTAAAATTTTAACTACTCGTAATTTAAAATACTTGATCCATTTACTAGGAAACATGTATTTGTAACAACCTGGCGAATAGGGTTGTAGTAATTCATAGCAGGCAAATCTACTTGTGCAACGATAAATGTTATGAACTCTAAATACATTAAAATCAAGTATTTCCAATGAAAATTTAACATCTAGGCCGGGAGCAATGGCTTACGACTATAATCCCAGCACTTTGGGAGGCTGAGGCAGGTGGATCATGAGATCAGGAGTTCAAGACCAGCCAGGCCAAGATAGTGAAACCCTGTCTCTACTAAAAATACAAAAAACTTCATCAGGCGTGGTGGCGGGCGCCTGTAATCCCAGCTACTCAAGAGGCTGAGGCAGAAAACTGCTTGAACCTGGAAGGCAGAGGTTGCAGTGAGCCGAGATCATGCCACTGCACTCCAGCCTGAGCAACAGAGTAAGACTCTCTCAAAAAAAAAAAAAAAATTTAGCATCTAAGTAGAGGTATATGGGTAAATTATACACTAGATTTTGAAGACTTCGTATCATAAAAATAATGCTGTAGTAAAATATATTGATTATACATTGAAATGATAATATTTTAAAGATACTGAGTTAAGGTCAGGCGTGGTGGCTCACACCTGTAATCCCAGCACTTTGGGAGTCCAAGGTAGGTGGATCATGAGGTCAGGAGATCAAGATTGTTCTGGCCAACATGGTGAAACTCCATCTCTACTAAAAATATAAAAATTAGCCAGGTGCTTGTAGTCCCAGCTACTCAGAAGGCTGAGGCAAGAGAACCGCTTGAACCCAGGAGGCAGAGGTTGCAGTGAGCTGAGATTACGCCACCGCACTCTAGCCTGGGTGACAGAGCAAGACTCTGTCTCCAAAACACCCTCACACACACACACACAAAAGATACTGAGTTAAATAAAGTATATTGTTAAAATTAATTTTACCTGTTTTAGTTTTTAATACGGCTACTAAAAATTTTTAAATTAGGCCAGGCGCAGTGGCTCACATCTTTAATCCCAGCACTTTTGGGGATCACCCGAGGTCAGGATTTTGAGACCAGCCTGGACATGGAGAAACCCCATCTCTACTAAAAATACAAAAAAAAATTAGCCAGGCATGGTGGCGCATGCCTATAATCCCAGCTACTTGGGAGGCTGAAACAGGAGAATCCTTGAACCTGGGAGGTGGAGGTTGCAGTGAGCCGAGATCATGCCATTGCACTCCAGCCTGGGCAACAAGAGCGAAACCCTGTCTCAAAAATATCCACAATTTTTAATTACATATGTGGCTTGAATTCAGATTACTATTGGACAGAGCTGGTCCAGGAAGACAGACAGTGACACATTAACAGTAGCTTCTGTGAAAGACTTAAGTTGGGGGAACAACCATCACATTTTATTCTTCTTCTGTCATTTTGGTATTTAGAATTTTGACTTTTTTATTTCAATAACAAAAAATATATATAACTTTAAAGTATAGATAAAATAATAAAAGTAAATAAAATTTAGTTCTTGCTAGATAAAACGTTTCCTAATCATTGTTACTGAGCATATGTTTATTGAAAATACTCTGTGTACAAAGTACTGTTAGGTATAGCAGAAGAAGAGAAATTTTTGGAAAATATTTCTATCCTCAAGTACTTTACACTTCAGCAGGGGAGATGTTCTTATAAAAAGCATCAAGTGGAACCCGCCCTAGGAGGGGACATAAAGGGAAGAGAGATGACACATCATCCAGAAATACCAGCTGTTGTCACCGGAGACAAGTCAGCCAGAGCTGAAGAAAAGGCATGAGCTGGCCCCTCTTTATCCTCCCATGGCCCTCCTGACCCTCGCCCCTACCTCCTTGTGGGCAGCCGAGTTGGACTCCCAGAAGCGCTGCACTTTGCTGAAGGTGACGTTTGTGCAGTCGGAAAGGCCACTCAGGAAGGTGCCAGAGGACTTCTCGCTGACAGCCAGTTCCGCCTCTTCTTCCATGGGCGTCTCAGAGGCTTCGCTTTTGCCCAGGCGCAAGGACCCTGACTGCAGCTCATTATGTAACTTCACAGCATCGACTGTCAGGTCACTCCTTCCTGAGAGCCAGAGGCACAAGATGAGCCCCAAGTCTCCTTTTGGGCAAGAGAACAGAACAACCCCTGGGAAACAAACGAGCCCAGCCCAAGTCTCCAACCCGAGAGGCTGAATTCTGCCTCATAAACCCATTGCATGCCTAAAACTTGAAAACCCAAGGAGAAAGGGAATCCTCTATGTAAAAGTTTCCGCTTCCCTGTAGCAATGGCATAAACGCCAGTGGGAATCAGCTGGGAGCTACATTCAGAGAACCTGGAAAATAAATGAAGGTGAACGCGGTCTGTAAAAAGCCATCCAAGGTTCATTACAGCCATGAGTCCCAACTCTGACACCCGCGGTACCTTACACAAGACATTTTCCTGCTGCGGACCTCAGTTTCTTTATCTGCTAAATTGGAACGGTTGCCCTTCAGAGCGGGCTCCAGATCCGACATCCTAAGAAATGGCAGTTCCAATGCCTGGCCCTGGACTCTCCCAGAGGCCCCAGCCTCATCTGGGCCCAGGTCTGCCCGGAACCCAACCCAGCTACCTGACGGCCGGCTGAAGAAGCGGCTGCGGGCGGCCTGGCGGTGGCAGCAGATGACGGGGTTGCTGTCGCTGCTGTGGCCTTTCTTCCAGCGCTTCAACTTAGCTGAGACACCAGAGGGCAACTTCCCCGAGCGACCCATGTTGACTAAGCAGTGGCTGGGAGTGAGCCTAAATGACCAGCTCCCAGGAACGTAGAAACACGCTCAGAACCCACGTGGATACCCGTACCCTTCACTTCCTCTTCTTCTGGCGTCACTTCCGGATTCGTGCCTATTACTATGGTAAAACAGTCAACATCCGGTTTTACGCCTCCTCCTCCTCCTGGCTTCGGATTGGGAGGAGTTCCAAGGAAATCCTTGGCTAGGGAGGAAGTTAGGTTGCTAAGGGTTCTCTGGGCTTCTTACTCCAGCCAGGACCAGGTTTCAGGGCCACAGGAGTAAGCCTTAAAAAACTGGAGTTCAAGCCGGGTGCGGTGGCTCACGCCTGTAATCCCAGCACTTTGGGAAGCCGAGGCGGGCGGATCACGAGGTCAAGAGATGGAGACCATCCTGGCCAACATGGTGAAACCCCCTCGCTACCAAAAAAATACAAAAATTAGCTGGTCGTGGTGGTGCGCGCCTGTAGTCCAAGCTACTCGGGAGGATGAGGCAGCAGAACTGCTTGAACCTGGGAGGCAGAGGTTGCAGTGAGCCGAGATCGCGCCACTGCACTCCAGCCTGGCGCCTGGCGACAGAGCAAGACTCTGTCTCAAAACAAAAAACTGTAGTTCAGGCCAGGCGCAGTAGCTCACGTCTGTAGTCCCAGCACTTGGGAGGCCAAGGCGGGCGGATCACCTGAGATCAGGAGTTCGAGACTAGCCTGACCAATATGGTGAAACCCCGTCTCTACTAAAAATACAAAAATTAGGCGGGTGTGGTGGCACACGCCTGTAATCCTAGCTACTCAGGAGGATGAGGCAGAATTGCTTGAACCCAGGAGACGGAGGTTGCAGTGAGCCGAGGACGTGCCAGTGCACTCCAGCCTGGGTGACGGAGCGAGAGTCTGTCTCAAAAACAACAAAAACAAAAAACTGGAGTTCAGCCGATCGCGGTAACTCATGCCTGTAATCACAGCACTTTGGGAAGCTGAGGTGGGTGGATCATTTGAGGTCAGGAGTTTGAAGCCAGCCTGACCACCATGGTGAAACCCCGTCTCTACTAAAATACAAAATTAGCTGGGCATGGTGGCACGCGCCTGTAATCCCAGCTACTCGGGAGGGTGAGGCACAAGAATCACTTGAACCCAGGAGGCAGAGGTTGCAGTGAGCAGAGATCTCACCTCTGCACTTCAGCCTGGGCAACAGAGTGAGACTGTCTCAAAAAAAAACAAAACAAAAAACTGGAGTTCTTTTTCAGTTAACAACAAATGCAGTTATGTTACATTTCAAAATCTATTTTCAAAATTAAGCATAGACACACATTTATATGAAAAAGTCAAAACTGGCTAGGTGTGATGGCTCACGCCTGTAATCCCCAGCACTTTGGAAGGCTGAGGCAGGCAGATCACCTGAGGTCAGGAGTCAGACCCAGCCTGCCCAACACGGAGAAAACCCTGTCTCTACTAAAAATACAAAATTAGTTGGGCTTGGTGGCGAACGCCTGTAATCCCAGCTACTCAGGAGGCTGAGATTGGAGAATTGCTTGAACCAGGAGGCAGAGGTTGTGGTGAGCCGAGATCGCACCATTGCACTCCAGCCCGGGCAACAAGAGTGAAATTCTGTCTCAAAAGAAAAGAAGAGAAAGGAAAAGAGAAAAAGTCAAAACTTATGGAGACTTGAAAGAGTGAAAATTAGTTTGACCTGAAAAGAGAAAAAAAGCAGTCAGTGGTGTTCTAGAGGAGCCTTGCTATTTTCATTTGTTACTGGAGATACTTAGTTGCTAAGCCAACCTTGCCTTATGACAGCATTCAATCTCTAATTAATTCCGGTTCTCTCTCTCTCTCTCTCTCACTTTTTGAGATGCATTCTTGCTCTGTTGCCCAGTGCAGTGGCGCGATCTGGGCTCACCGAAACCTCTGCTTCCCAGGTTCAAGCAATTCTCCTGCCTCAGCCTCCGGAGTAGCTAGAATTACAGGCATGCACCACCATGCCCGACTAATTTTTTTGTATTTTTGAGTAGAGACAGAGTTTTGCCATGTTGGCCAGGCTAGTCTCGAACTCCTGATCTCAGGTGATTTGCCTGCCCCTCAAAGTGTTGGGATTATAGGTGTGAGCCACTGCACCAGGCCAATTCCCAGTTCTACTTCTACCTCAGAACCAGCAACCAATCCAGCTTATCCCCACTCCCTTGAGACTCTCCTTAAAATCCTTCAGTCAAATTCCAAACCTTAAAAATGACACATTTCTCTTCCTCTTGCCCAGCAGCATTATCTTAAACCTTTAGCAGCATTCTTTGGAAGAAGATACATAGAACTAACAATGTACATCTACAATATATAAAGAATTCCTACCAAACAATAAGAACAAGGCAGACAATCCAATAAAAAGAATGGGCAAAAGGGACAGCTGGGTGCAGTGGCTCAGGCCTGGCCTATAATTCCAACACCATGGGAGGCCCAGGGCCAGGGAGTTGGGGAGTGGGCGTGGAGGAGGAGGATTGCTCCAGCCCACAAGTTCCAGACCAGGCTGAGCAACATCATGAGACCCTATCTCTACAAAACATACAAAAATTAGTTGAGTGTGGTGGTGTAAGCCTGTAGTCCAGCTACTCAGGAGGCTGAGGTGGGAGGATCACTGATCCCAGAGAAGGTCAAGGCTGCAGTGAGCCGTGATCGTACCACTGCACCCCAGTCTGGGTGACGGAGTGAGATCCTGTCTCAAAAAAAAAAAAAAAAAAAAAAAGGCAGCCAGGCACAGTGGCTCACACCTGTAATCCCAGCACTCTGGGAGGCCAAGGCGGCCAGATCACCAGGTCAGGAGTTCAAGACCAGCCAGACCAACAGAGTGAAACCCCATCTCTACTAAAAATACAAAAAAAAAAAAAAAATTAGCCAGGCTTGGTGGGGGTGCCTGTAGTCTCAGCTACTTGGGAGGCTGAGGCATGAGAATTGCTTGAACCTGGGAGGCAGAGCTTGCACTGAGCCGAGATAGCGCCACTGCACTCCAGCCTGGGCAACACACTGAGACTCTGTCTCAAAAAAAAAAAAAAAAAAAGAATGGACCAAAGACCCCAACAGTTGAACATCAGGATATAGTGTACTAAAAATAAAAAGGACACGAACAGACACTTCACAAAAGTGAACATCCAAATGGCCAATAAACATATAAAAAACAGGCCCAGCATGGTAGCTCACACCTGTAATACCAGCACTTTAGGAGGCTGAGGCAGGAGAATCACCTGAGCCCAGGGGAGACCAGCCTGGCCAACACAATAAGACCTGTTTCCTCAAAAACTAAGAAAAATAGCGGGGTGCAGTGGCGTGCACCCATGGTCCCAGCTACTTGGGAGGCTGAGACAGGAGAATCCCTTAAGCTCAGGAGTTTGAAGTTGTAGTAAGCTATGATAGCATCACTGCACTCCAGCCTGGGTGACACAATGAGACTTTGTCTCAAGAAAAAGAAAAGGAACAGAACAGAACAGAAAAGATACTGGTTCATGCCGGGCATGGTGGCGCGTGCCTGTAGTCCCAGCTACTTGAGAGGCTGAGGTGGGAGGATCACTTGAGCCCAGGAGTTCTGGGCTGTAGTGCCCTATGCTGATCAGGTGTCCACACTAAGTTCGGCATCAATATGGTGACCTCCCAGGAGTGGGGACCACCAGGTTACCTAAGGAGGGGTGAGCCAGCCCAGGTCGGAAATGGAGCAGGTCAAAACTCCTATGCTGATCAGTAGTGGGATCGTGCCTGTGAATAGCCACTGCACTCCAGCCTGGGCAATATAGCAAGACCCCATCTCTAAAAAAAATAAAAATAAAAAGATACTGTTTCATTATCAACATGGAAATACAAATTAAAATCACAATGAAATGTCCACAGACATACACCCACCAGAATGGCTAAAATTAAAAAGACTAGCAATACTAATGTTGGTAAGGATGTGGAGAAGCTGGCAGCATATGCTGCAGTGGGAGTATAAATTGATACACCATTTTGGAAAACTGTGGTAGTGTGTACTAAAACTCAATATAGGCCTGCTCCATAACCCAGCAATTCATACTTGCCTACTTACTCAACGGAGATGTTTACTTATATGCAAAAAAAGAAATATATGAGGATGTTCACAATGGACATAATAAAATGTCCATCAACAGTAGAACAGTAGAATGATGGCTGGGCGTGGTGGCTCACACCTGTAATCCCAGCACTTTGGGAGGCCAAGGCAGGTGAATCACTTGAGGTCAGGAGGTCCAGACCAGCCTGGCCAATATGGTGAAACCCTGTTTTTTTTTTTTTTTTTTTAAAAGAAAGAACATAAAAATAAAGAACAGTAGAATGAGGCTGGATGCAGTGGTTCACCCCTGTAATCCTAGTGCTTTGGGAGGCTGTGGGAGGAGGATTGCTTGAGGCCAATAGTTCAAGGCTAGCCTCAGCAACATAATGAGACCCCATCTCTACAAAAAAATTTAAAGATTATCCACGTGTGGTGGCATGCACCTGTGGTCCTAGCTACTCAGGACACTAAGGCAGGAAGATCACTTGAGCCCAGGAATTCAAAGTTACTGTGAGCTATAATCGTGCCACTGCACTGCAGCCTGGGCAACAGAGTGAGACTCTGTATCTAACATATATATAGATAGATAGATTAGACAGGCAGATAGATAGTAGGATGGAAAATTTGTGACATATTGATATGTAATGGAATATTATAGGATTTGACTGTATGGCAATGAGAAGGAACTACTGCTACATATAACAGCAAGCATGACCTAGGTTGAGTGAAAGACTCTAGACACAAAAGAGTACATATTTATGATCCCATGTATTACTTATTTATTTATTTAGAGACAGAGTCTTCCTCTGTCACTCAAGCTGAAATACAGTGGCACAGTCATGGCTCACTGCAGCCTTGACCTCCAGGCTCAAGCAATTCTCCCACCTCAGCCTCCTGAGTAGTTGGGACAAGCGTGCACCGCCATGCCCGGCTAATTTTTTTGTTGCTGTTTGTTTTTTGTTTTTGTGAGATGGAGTCTTGTTCTGTCCCCCAGGCTGGAGTGCAGTGGCACAATCTTGGCTCACTGCAACTTTCACCTCCCAGATTCAAGCAATTCTCCTGCCTCAGCCTCCCCGGGTAGCTGGTACTACAGGCGCATACCACCACATCTGGCTAATTATTTCTGTATTTTTAGTTAGATGGGTTTCACTGTGTTAGGATGGTCTCAATCTCCTGACCTCGTGATCCACCCACTTCAGCCTCCCAGAGTGCTGGGATTACAGACATGAGCCACCATGCCCAGCCTACATGTATATTACACTTCATGGGCCAACTAAAAATACAAAGTAGGCCAGGGGCAGTGGCTCATGCCTCTAATCCCAGCACTTTGGGAGGCTGAGGCAGGCCGATAACTTGAGTCCAGGAGTTCGAGACCAGCCTGGGAAACATAATGAAACCCCTTCTCTGCAAAAAATATGACAATTAGCCAGGCATGATGGCAAGCACCTGTACTCCCAGCTACTCGGACGCTGAGGTGGGAGGATTGCTTGAATCCCAGGCTAGAGTGCAGTGGCACAATCTGGAGGTTGCAGTGACTCCAGATTTCACCATTGCACTCTAGCCTGGTTGATGGAATGAGACTCTGTCTCAAAAAACAACAAAGGCTGGGTGTGGTGGCTCACGCCTGTAATCCCAGCACTTTGGGAGGTTGAGGCGGGCAGATCATGAGGTCAAGAGATCAAGACCATCCTGGCAAACATAGTGAAACCCTGTCTCTACTAAAGCATAAAAATTAGCTGGGTGTGGTGGCGTGCATCTGTAGTCCCAGCTACTCGGGAGGCTGAGGCAAGAGAATTGCTTGAACCTGGGAGGCGGAGGCTGCAGTGAGCCGAGATCACACCACTGCACTCCAGCCTAGAGACAGAGCAAGATTCTGTCTCAAAAACAAACAAACAAAAACAAAAAAAGTGTTCCACACACCTAGAGCAAAGAGAGCATAAAGTGTGCTAATGTGAGAAATTGTTGCTGCAGAGAAGACTGAAGTCAGCTCAGACTCTGGGCCCCCGCCCCTCCAGCCTCTGGAGACATCATCACCCTCCAGTGGGGCCCTGAGCCTGGGACACAGGCTGAGGCCTCGGTGGAAAGGCGAAGAAAGGGAACTGGTGGCTGGGGGAGAAAGAGGAAGCAGAGTGTGGAAACTATTGTAATCAAGCTGTGCTCACCACCAGAGGTCTAGACTTGGGACAATTGCTGAGAGAAGGCAGGTCAAGTGCTGGACTTAAGACTGGACACACTTTACCTATAAACCAAACAAGGGATTTATTTAACCTAAGTCTCCATTTTTTTTTCCTTTATTTATTTATGCTTCTTTTTTAAGAGAGTCTTGCTCTGTCGCCCAGGCGGAGGTGCAATGTCATGATCTTGGCTCACTGCAACCTCCGCCTTCCAGGTTCAAACAATTCTCCTGCCTCAGCCTCCTGAGTAGCTGGGACTACAGGAGCACGCCACCACGCTCAGCTAATTTCTTTTGTATTTTAGTAGGCACGAGGTTTCACCATGTTGCCCAGGCTGGTCTGAAACTCCTGAGCTCAGGCAATCTGCCCGCCTTGGCCTCCCAAAGTATTTATACATTTTTTTACACATTCTAATGTGTCATACTATTTAAAGTTGTGATAATAATTTTTTTTTTTTTTGAGATGGAGTCTTACTCTATTCCCAGGCTGGAGCACAGTGGTGCAATTTTGGCTCACTACAACATTCACCTCCCAGGTTCAATCGATTCCCCTGCTTCAGTCTCCCAGTAGCTGTAATCCCAGTAGCTGGGATTACAGGTGTGTGCCACCAAGCCCAGCTGATTTTTTGTAATTTTAGTAGAGATGGGGTTTCACCATGTTGGCCAGGCTGGTCTCGAACTCCTGACCCCAAGTGATCCACTCACCTTGGCCTCCCAAAGTGGTGGGATTACAGGCGCAAACCTCTGTGCTCAGTTGAATGTTGTGATAATTCTGAACCCACTGGGCTGCTATCAGGATTCAGTATGAAATTGTGTATCTGTCAAGTTATGGACAACTCCAAAACATATACTCCAAAACATGTGTAGTGCTATACTTTACAGAGCGTTCAGTGGTGCATCTTGGCCACCAGAGAGAGTGCTATGAACAAACCTGTTAGGCCTAAAACCCTATAGAGAGCCTGCAATACCAACTAGTGGGCTGGGATTTTGCAAATCAGATGGGGAGATACAGAGGCCAAGGGTAGTGGCAGCCTTCCCATCCTTTTCACCCCTGAATTCCAGCAGCAACTCCCACCCAGAGGCTCTAGCTGTGTCCATGATCAGCCACTCTACATATGGCTAATAAGGACCACTCAGGTCGGGCTCGGTGGCTCACGCCTGTAATCCCAGCACTTTGAGGGGCTGAGGTAGGCAGATCATCTGAGGTCGGGAGTTTGAGACTGGCCTGACCAACATGGAGAAACTCCATCTCTACTAAAAATACAAAATTATCTGGGTGTGGTGGTGAATGCCTATAACCCCAGCTACTCCAGAGGCTGAGGTAGGAGAATCACTTGAACTCGGGAGGAGGAGGTTGCAGTGAGCTGAGATCACACCATTGCACTCTAGCCTGGGCAACAAGAGCAAAACTCCATCTCAAAAAAAAAAAAAAAAAAAAAAAAGGACCACTCACATCTGTAGGAGATAGGTCCTGCAGTTAGACTCTCTGGGTTGGAATTCAAGTATCACCATTGGCTCTGTGACCTTGAACAAATCACCTTACTCTTCCCTGAGCCTTAGTTTTCCACATCTGTAAAATGGAGATGATAAGAATGCCTTCCCATATGGTTTAAGGGAACTAAATAAGATAATGAATTTAAAGTGCTGAGCACACTGCCTGGTACACAGTGAGCATACAATAAATGTGAGCTATTATTACAATCCAAAAAACTCTTCCTGGGTTCCAAAATATTTTTTCGTTCATTCTCTAAGTGAGGAGGACAGAGCAGGTGTCCTCATTTCCCAGATGGGGAAACATGGTTCCAAGGAGTTCAGTGACATCCCCAAGGTCACATAGTGAGCAGAAGCCAGGAGATCCAACTCTTAGCCCAGAATGGACCCCTCCCCATGTAGCACTGCTCTTAAAACTGTCTGCAAGTCTCCTGTGGAGGGAACAGAGATGCCACACCCAAAGTTCTGAGGCCATGGGGAGCAGGGAGGTCAGTTTTAGGTCAGCAAGTTGTAATCTGTTATGACACTGGACAGGAGGAAACAGAAATTGAGGCTTAGCCTCTTGCCTCAAAGAGGAACCAGATGGTCTGGGTGTTGAACTTAGGGCGCAAGCTCAGGGCTCAGAGCATTTTGACCAACTTATTGTGGTTGCAGCTGCTCCGGAGGTTTTTCCTAACTGCTGGAGCTGTGTTAAAGGCCAGGCTTTGGACTTAGGAAGCCTGGGTTTGAAGCCACATCCCAGCTGTGTGACCCGGGGCAGGCGGCTGAGCTCTGTGAGCCACAGTCTCCTCATCTGAAGATGGGGTTGCTGTTAATGAGACTACAATGAGATAATGCATGTGAAATACTTAGCCCAGTGCCTGGCACAGCACTGCTGCAACAGTCAAGCGTTCCTCTGCTCCTGGGACATTAGAATCCCATTTGATGCTGGGTGTGGTGGCTCACACCTGTAATCCCAGCACTTTGGGAGGCTGAAGCGGGATGATCGCTTGAGCCCAGAAGTTCAAGAGCAGCCTGTGTATCATGGAGAAATCCCAACTCTACAAAAAATACAAAATGAGCCGGGAATGGGGATGTGCGCCTATAGTCTCCGCTACTCGGGAGGCTGAGGTGCAGGAGGTCAAGGCTGCAGTGGGCCATGATTGCACCACTCTGCAGCCCAGCCTGGGTGACAGAGTGAGACCCTATCTCAAAAAAAAAAAAAAAAAAAGTCCAAAAGCAAAAAAGCACTTGCTTTCTAGAGTAATTATTGGAGAAAGAGCCAGGGGTGCTGGAGAGGGAGCATGTTCCCTGCTAGGCTGAAGAAGACAGGAATCTGGGCATGGATGGCAGGGGCACTCTGCTCAAGGGGGGACTCTCCACTTACTCCGTAAATGGGGAAATTAAACCGTTCCCCATTTACCACTTCACATTCTTCATTCTTCTCAGAGCCTCTGTATCAGTAAGGAATTGTGTTCAGCTGCTATAAGAGACTGCTACAGTTGTTTAAACAGCAAGCGTTAATTCTTTCACATTTAAGAAACAGAAATCAGGAGGTAATGGGCAGTCCAGGCTGCTACGGCAGCTCCACAGAATCTTCAGGATCCTGGGACCCCTGTCTTTTTCTGCTTCAACCTCCATAGCATATGACTTCCATTTTCAGTGTCATCTTGTTCTCCACAGATGGGCTGCAAGAGCTCCGACTGTCACACTAACGATCCAGGTGGAAGCCCAGTCTACATAGGAAGGAAGGGAGGAAGAGCCAAAAGGTGCACCTTCCAGCCAAGTCACTTCCGCTTATACCTGATTGGCTAGAAGTTATTAATTTGGCCATATTTAGCTGCAGAAGGGGCTGGGAAATACAGTCTTTCAGTTGGGTAAGTTGCAGCTCACTCCCTGTGCCTATTGAGAGAAGAGAAGAATTGATACTGGGGAGGCAATTATCAGCCTCTGGATCTCAGCTGGGTGTTAGGAGGACTAGTTATGATCAATTTAACCCAGTTACAAACCCAAAAGTTATTATTTTTGAGATGGAGTCTCACTTTGTCACCCAGGCGGGAGTGCAGTGGTACGATCTCAGCTCACTGCAACCTCCACCTCCCAGGTTCAAGTGCTTCTCCTGCCTCAGCCTCCCGAGTAGCTTGGATTACAGGCATGCACCACCACGCTTGGCTAATTTTTGTGTATTTAGTAGAGACGGGGTTTCACCACATTGACCAGGCTGGTCTTGAACACCTGATCTCAGGTGATCCACTCACCTCAGCCTCCCAAGGTGCTGGAATTACAGGCGTGAGCCACTGTGACTGGCTCCAAAAGTTATTTCTTGAGCACCTATAATGTGCAAGGTACTGTGCTAAGCACACATATTAAATTATACAAAGAAACATATGGCCAGGCATGTTGGCTCATGCTTGTAATCACAGCACTTTGGTAGGCGGAGGTGGGTGGATCACATGAGGTCAGGAGTTTGAGACCAGCCTGACCAACATAGTGAAGCCCCATCTCTACTAAAGATACAAAATAAGCTCGGTGTGGGGGCACATGCCTACAGTCCTGGGTACTTGGGAGGCTGAGGCAGGAGAACCACTTGAACCTGGGAGGCAGAGGTTGCAGTGAGCCGAGACTGCACCACTGCACTCCAGCCTGGGCAAAAAGAGCAAAACTCCATCTAAAAAGACTTGGGTGGGTGTAGTGTCAATGCCTATAATCCCAGCACTTTGGGAGGCCAAGACAGGTGGATCACCTGAGGTCAGGAGTTCGAGACCAGCCCGGCCAACATGGTGAAATCCTGTTTTTACTAAAAATACAAAAATTAGCTGGGCATGGTGGCACACGTCTGTAATCCCAGCTACTCAGGAGGCTGACGCATGAGAATTGCTTGAACCTGGGAGATGGAGGTTGCAGTGAGCCAAGATTGCACCACTGCACTGCAGCCTGGGCAACAGCAGGAGACTGTCTCAAAAAAAAAAAAAAAAAAAAGAAAGAAAGAAAGAAAAGAAACCTACAGGGGAATGATGAAAAGACAAAGCACAGGCCGGGTGCGGTGGCTCACACCTGTAATCCTAGCACTTTGGGAGGCCGAGGTGGGTGGATCACCTGAGGTCAGGAGTTCAAGACCAGCCTGGCCATCATGGTGAAACCCCATCTTAAAAAAAAAAAAAAAAAAAAAAGACAAAGCACAAAACCCTTCATTTTTCTCACTTGTAAATTGAAGATGTTGTACCCAGAGGTCTCTAAAGCCCCTGGTAACTTTATTGTTCCCTGATCTTCAATTAATAGAATTGCCTTTTGCTTCTCTACCTCCCCCATCTGATTATCTGACTGTGAAACCCCTGATTACAGGAACCATGTCTGGTCTACTCTGGTGCCATCAGAGCCTACCACAGTGTCTGACTCAATACATCTACTTGCCAAGTGAACACATGACTTATGCAGAGCTCAGCAAGGGGCTCAAGACAGGTTCAGATAAAGCTCTCAGGGTGTTTAAGAGGGACTGTCTGAGGTGTATCTTTGATGTCTGTCTCCCAGGCTGGAATGCAGTAGTGTGATCATGGCTCACTGCAGCCTCAACCTCCTAAGCTCAAGCAATCCTCCCCCTTTAGCCTCCCAAGTAGCTGGAACTACAGGCGTATGCCACCATGCCCGGCTAATTTTTAATTTTTTTTTTTTTGAGACAGAGACTTGCTCTGTTGCCCAGGCTGGAGTGCAATGGCGTGACCTCGGCTCACTGCAACCTCCACCTCCCAGGTTCAAGCGATTCTCCTGCCTCAGCCTCCTGAGTAGCTGGGATTACAGGCATGTGCCACCACACCCAGCTAATTTTTGTATTTTAGTAGAGACGGGGTTTCACTGCGTTGGCCAGGATGATCTAGAACTCCTGACCTCAGGTGATCTCTCCACCTTGGCTTCCCAAAGTGCTAGGATTACAGGTATGAGCCACCATGCCCGGGAGTTGGCCTCTTTCTCATTCACCAGTGACAACATAGAGGCATATGATGCATACAGGCATATAAGGCTCAGAGGCATGGAGGCAATGACACTGTAGAGGACGTGAGAATGAATCACTCCCAAGAAGGCAAGATTCCAGAATATGAGTGTGTCTAAAGAAAAGACCACCTCTCAACATCTGAACGAAAAAGCTGCATTTACTACAGTACTTATTTAAGGGAGGTGGAGCTGGGCCTGTTAGGTGCAATCCCTGTGGGTGGAGCAGGGCACTGATCTTATATAAGGTGCTAGGCGGTTGAAGATTAATGGTGGGTAAATATCAAGGGAGGTAGTATTTAGGGACTGGTTGTCAACCAGTATGGCTATTACTGATTGGCTGGCTGTAAAATGCCTGGTCACTGAGAAAAACTGTTCTGCTGAAGGGAGATGGATTGTCCTTGATTAAATGGCTTCAAACCGGTTGTGGTGGTGACCTGTTGCCATGGCAACAGAACTGTCTTTCCTGTGGGTATGAGCTTTTTTCTCCCCCCTCAAGTGACTGGTAGCTCAAAACATTCACTCTCAGAGATTGTTTTCCGTATGAAAGACCACGTTGGCTCTGGGGAGGGAAGCTCACAGGCTGGATGGGGTCAGAATACCTGCCAGGCCCAGGTATTCGAAGGTCCAGTTTGTCACCTCTCCAAGATCCTGTGGCTGAGTCGTTTCCAACACAGGGATCAGGGAAGTTAGCTGCATGGTAGGGAACATACCAAATCAGAACTCCCAATCTCAGGTGATCCGCCTGCCTTGACCTCCAAAGTGCTTGGATTACAGGCGTGAGCCACCACGCCCGGCCTCGTCTGCCTGTTTTTAATGTGCAATTCTGAGGTCAGGCTCAGTGGCTCACACAGGTAATTCCAGTGCTTTGGGAGGCCAAGGCAGGAGGATCACTTGAGGCCAGGAATTTAAAACTAGCTTATATAACATAGGGAGACCTTGTCTAAAAAAAAAAAAGAAAATGTGATCTAATATAGGCTAGGAAATCAGCAGAGGGTCAAAATGTTTGCTTATTGCCCTGCTTTGAGTATTTTTATCATTACAGTTTTCATACAGGGTCTAGTGGCAGAGGGTTTGGTGCACATCAGGTGGTTTCGAGAGTGCCATACATTTAAAAAAAAAAGGCTTGGACTAAAGCCAGGCCTTATCCTAAGGCTGACAATGGGCTGGGGATCAGGGAAGCCCGGGTGCTGTCAGGGGAGTCCTTGAGGAAGCCGCAGCCTGCCAGAGAGCCCTCCTCTTTCTTTTCTGGCAGCACCAGCTCCAGCTCTGTTTACCTGCAGATGGCAACACCACTTTGGGTGGGGGCAGCTGAAGTCCCTGAAGCACTACTTTCTCACCTAGAACCTGAGTCTTGAGGCATCATCTGGACTCATGCCCTCTCTGAGGCATAAATCCTCTCCTCCTCAGAAACCAGCTGAGCTGGTAGGAGATCCTGAACATCAGACGATGAGTCTGCAAGATGGTTTAACAACTAAGGACATGTGGTGTCCTCACAGGAGTCCTGTGGGCTGAGCGGCAGCTGCCCCTCCTTCCACCCAGCACAAAACTTGGTTTGCCTGGCTCTTTCTAAATCTGGGCCTTCAGTGAATGTTTAGTACTTGACAAGGGAGTTCTTCTGTGGAAAAAATAAATGGGAAAGGAAGGCTTTATTAGCCTAAGGGGCAGTGGCGGGTAACAGGGCTGTGCTGTGACTCCTGGTTAGCTTTTTTTTTTTTTTTTTTGAGATGGAGTTTCACTCTCGTTGCCCAGGCTGGAGTGCAGTGGCACGATCTCAGCTCACCACAACCTCTACCTCCTGGCTTCAAGCAATTCTCCTGCCTCAGCCTCCCAAGTAGCTGGGACTATAAGCATGCACCACCATGCCTGGCTATTTTTTTTGTATTTTTAGTAAAGACGGGGTTTCTCCATGTTGGTCAGGCTGGTCTCGAACTCCCGAACTCAGGTAATCTGCCTGCCTTGGCCTCCCAAAGTGCTGAGATTACAGGCGTGAGCCACTGCGCCCAGCCCCTGGTTAGCTTCTTTATCTGAGTGTTTTTTCTTTTTCCTTTCTTTGAGACAGGGTCTCACTTTGTCACTCAAACTGGAGTGCAGTGGTCCGATCATAGCTTACTGAAGCCTGGACTTCTGAAGCTCGAGCAATCTTCCCACCTCAGCCTCCCAAGTAGCTGGGACTACAGGTGTTCACTACCACGCCCAGCTAATTTTTGTATTTTGTTGTAGAGACAGGTTTTTGCCATGTTGCCCAGGCTGGTCTCAAACTCCTGGGCTCAACTGATCCTCTTGCCTCAGCTTCCCAAAGTGCTGGGATTACATGTGTGAGCCACCACGCCTACCCCTTATCTGAGTTTTCCTAACAGTTTGACTAATAAGCTTGTTGTTGGAAAGCTGTAGGAGTCCTGGGAATTTCCCTGAATGAAACACTGCTCTACAAGGGGAGGCTTTGTGACCTAAGAGTTCAGGGTTTAGGGGCTAGCTGGAGGTCTCAGGTAGAGAGGAAAGCCCAGTTAGGATTTTCTTTACTGGAGTCCATCACTGATGCGTGCCTTGGCTTGGGGAATGCCTGCTAAGAGGGCATGGAGCACAGATCCCCCACTGACATCTCCACAGTCCAAGCAGGAAGCTGGATTTAGTGGCCCCACTTACTCCCTACCGGATAGGAAAGGAGGGCAGTGCCCTGGTGAGGAGCTGTACAGGGGTTCCCTCAGGATGCTTGCTGGAAGGGTGGGGAGGGCACAGGACGTGCTGGGACCACGATGGGATCAAAGCCCCTCCCACCTGATTTATTTTCAGGCCTGTAATGCTCGCCTGTGTGTGCCCAGTGCTTCAGCAATCAACCCTGAGAAACGTCTTCTTGTCCTGTGTTCAGTAGAGATAAGAAAAAAAAGATTAGTAGAAAACACTGGTTTACTCTAACTTTTTACTGGCATTCAAGAAACTTCTGCAGTTTGATAGGCTTTAAGCTTCTTCCCAGATTCAAAATGCTGTGATTGGCACTAAATGGATCCCTATCTCTGTCCAGGTATTCTAGCTTCTGGCTGCAAAGTCTTTGGTGTCCTTGCAAAGGGGCAGGCATAACCTCTCCTTCTCTCTCCCTTGATCTTCCCTGCCTCTCTTTACAAGGTTTCACTCTGTCACCCAGCCTGGAGTGCAGTGGTGCAATCATGGCTTATTGCAGCCTCAACCTCCTAGGCTCAAGCAGTCCTCCCATGTCAGCCTCTGGAGTAGCTGGGTCTACAGGCATACACCACCATGTCCAGCTAATTTTTGTATTTTTTGTTTTGAGATGGAGTCTCACTCTGTTGCCCAGGCTGGAGTGCAGTGGTGCAATTTCGGCTCACTCTAACCTCTGCTTCCCAGGTTCAAGCAATTCTCTGCCTCAGCCTCCCAAGTAGCTGGGATTACAGGCGCCTGCCACCACGCCCAGCTAATTTTTATAGTAGAGATAGAGTTTCACCATCCTGGCCAGGCTGGTCTCAAACTCCTGACTTCGTGATCCACCCACCTCAGCCTCCCAAAGTGCTGGGTTTACAGGCATGAGCCACTGCGCCTGGCCTAATTTTTGTATTTTTTGTAGTGATGGGGATCTGCCATGTTGCCCAGGCTGGTCTTGAACTCTTGGGCTCAAGCCATCCTCTCACTTCAGCCTCTCAAAGTGCTGGGTTTATAGACTCGAGCCACCGTGCCCTGCCTGCCTCTCTCCTGATGCAGGAAGCCCTGACTTTGGAGCCCTCCCAGTGGATAACCTTTGATAAATCTAGTCTCTTGTTCACTGCTCTATTTTTTTTTTTGAGACGGAGTTTTGCTCTTGTTACCCAGGCTGGAGTGCAATGGCGAAATCTCGGCTCACTGCAACCTCCACCTCCTGGGATCAAGTTTTTTTTTTTTTTTTTTTTTTTAAGAGGTGGTTTCACCGTGTTGGTCAGGCTGGTCTTGAACTCCTGACCTCCGGTGATCTGCCCGCCTTGGCCTCCAAAGTGCTTGGATTATAAGCATGAGCCACCATGCCCGGCCTCATCTGCTCTTTTATTCATATAAAAAAAATTTTTTTAAAGACTAATCAAGTGCAATAGTAGGAAGGGGGGAAAGGGTAGAACAAGGAGTTTGATCTGTAAATGACTGCGAACAACCAACTGAAATACCTCACTCCCTTCGGACCAGCCTCATCTGCCCTTTTGAATGGCTCCTCTCAGTTTCCTCATCTGTAAAATGTGAATCCTGAGTGGCAGGAGGTGGGTGGAGATTTGTAGTGGAGGATTTTCAAGGTCTCTCCCAGCTCTGACATTCAGGGACTCAGGGAGTTTATGAAGGGCAAAGGCATCATCCTAAGCGCAGGTCCCTGTGTGGGGTGTATGAAATAGTTAAGATTATGTGCCCATCCACAAGGAGTTTGCAGTTGAATAGCTCTGAGGTATGCATAATAAATCTCAGGTAGGGGGCGTGTGGTAGCTCAAGCCTGTAATCCCAGCACTTGGGGAGGCTGAGGAAGGTGGATCACCTGAGGTTAGGAGTTCGAGACCAGTGTGGCCAACATGGTGAAATCCGGTCTCTACCAAAAATACAAAAATTAGCCAGGCGTGTTGGTGCATACCTGTAATCCCAGCTATTCGGGAGGTTGAGGCAGGAGAATCACCTGAACCTGGGAGGTGGAGGTTTCAGTGAGCTGAGATCACGCCATTGTACTCTGGCCTGGGCAAGAAGAGTAAAACTCCATCTAAAAAAAAAAAAAAAAAAAAATATATATATATATATATAAAATGTTAATAATACATCTAAAATTCATGACTAGTTGTTTCCATTCCTCATCTCATCTATTTCTTACAACAGGGCTTTGCTTAGGTGGGTATGAATATGATTACAGACGGGAAAACAGGATGAGAAGTTGAGTGAGTCATGGCAGGCCCCAGAGCTAACCAGAAACAGGAACATTTGAACTTGAGTTTCCGAGCATCTTCTTCCTACTCATACTAGTTACTCAATGCAGAAATGAGAGAACTCAGTGAGGAGACGAGGTGACAAGGGCACAGAATCTAGAATTTCTTGAGAGCAGGAGGAGAAAAAAACAGTAGGAGTCAGGCTAGGAGTGTGGATTTGGGGTGAGGCGGGACAAAAAGCCAAGGTTAAGGCTGGAAAAGCTCTCCCTGGGAGTGCCTGAACAACAGATTAAGATGACGGAACAGCAGGAAAGATCAGAAGGAGAACCTCCTAGGAGACAGGCTCCTCAGCGAAACTCCCATAGGGGTGGAGCCCTGGGGGCTTGAACCATGAGCCACTTGAGGGCATTCTAGCTTTGCAGCCCTGGGGTCCTTTGAGTTCTGGGTGCAGCTTTCAGGGTTGTACCTCATTCCAGTCACCTCTCCAGTTACTGAATTCCATCTTCTCCTAGCTACAAAGGAGGGATGCTATGGTGGGGGTGCAGACCAGGCTACTGGATAGCCTGGGTTTGAGTCCTGATTTCTCCTCCACTTCCTAGCTGACTTTGCACAATGATTCTCCTGGTCCTTGGTTTATTTATCCGTGGAATGGAGCTATAATAGTTCTTACATAATATGAATTGTTGGGGTTGAAATTATACATTAAAACACTAGTTGGCCAGGTACGGTGGCTCACACCTGTAATCCCAGCACTTTGGGAGGCAGATCACGAGGTCAGGAGATCGAGACCATCCTGGCTAACACAGTGAAACCCCGTCTCTACTAAAAATAAAAAAAATTAGCCAGGCGTGGTGGCACACTTGCTAGATTTTGACAGATATTAGAAAAGTTAACATGTACCAGTAAAGCGCCTATTGCTTGCCAGTGTTTTGAGTGCTTTGCAAACAACTCATTCAATCCTCCTATCTCCAGAAGACCCTTTGAGACAGGTTATATCTTTTCCCCACTTGCAGATGAGGAAATTTGCCCAGGGTGACAGAAATCAGGACTCAAGCCCAGGCTGCTGACTCCTAAGACCATGATCTTAAGCCACTATTGTCTGTGGTCTCCATGTTTTTGTTGTATTTTTGGCATTTGTTGACTTTGAAGTGTGGGAAGGATTTGAGAGGCAGAGAAAACGCACTTTGGGAACAACGTGAACCAAAACACGAGTGGTTTGCAGCTCCATTATCATAATGGCTCCTGTTTGTGAGGGTTTAGTGCAACCAGTGTATTTTGTTTTTGAGACAGAGTCTCACTCTGTCCCCCAGGCTGGAGTGCAGCAGCAAGATCACGGGTCTCTGCCTCCCAGGTTCAAGCAATTCTCTTGCCCAAGACTCCAGAATAGCTGGGACTACAGGCACGTGTCACTACGCCCAGCTAATTTTTTTTGTATTTTTAGTAGAGTCGGGGTTTCACTATGTTGGTCAGGCTGATCTCGAACTCCTGACCTCAAATGATCCGCCCACCTTGGCCTCCTAAAGTGCTGGGATTACAGGCTTGAGTCACCACACTGGCCCAATATTATTGTTGGCTACTTACACATGGGCCTTATTTGCCATCTGCTTGCTTGAAGGGCAGGAAACATTCAACCCATCCTTGAATCTAGCCCATGGCCTGGCTCATGTTTGGTGCTCATTAAAGTGTCTAGACTGAAATCAACCAGGACATTGGCCTGCCACAGTGGCTCACACCTGTCATTCCAGGGCCTCTGGGAGGTTGCTGCCAGAGGACTGCTTGAGGCCAGGAGTTTGAGACCAGCCCAGTCAACATAGCGAGATCCGTCTCGACAAAAAAACTAACAAAAAAACTATTCAAGAGGCTGAGGCAGGAGGATCGCTTGAGCCCAGGAGTTCCAGACTGCAGCGGTGAGCTATGATGGTGCTACTGCACTCTGTTTTGGCAACAGAGGGAAACTCTTTTTCAAAAAACAAAAAGAAGGACGGGCAAGGTGGCTAACGCCTGTAGTAATCCCAACACTTTGGGACGTCGGTGGGTCACTTGAGGTCACGAGTTTGATCCCAACCTGACCAACGTGGTGAAACCCCATCTCTACTAAAATTACAAAACTTAGCCGGGGGTGGTGGTGTACGCCTGTAATCCCAGCTACTGCGGAGGCTGAGGCAGGAGAATCGCTTGAAAGAGGGAGGTGGAGATTGCAGTGAGCTGATACCGCGCCACTGCACTCCAGCCTGGGGGACAGCTGGGTCTCAAAAAAAAAAAAAAAAATTACGGTAAGTTGCTGATTGGGGCTGGGAGAAGGACAGGCAGTGACCAGATTTTGCCCCTTTCTGAAATATTTGAAGGGTTCTAGCGTTTGCTTCCTTGTTGGAGGCCCAGAAAGCACTGACTTGACATGTGATAAGACTCGTAGACAGAGACGGGATAGAGACCCGTGCTGGAAAATGAGCAGGTTCTGGAATCAGCAGGGTCACGGTCAGTTTCCTTACCCGTAAACTAGGAGTAAAAAGATGAGTGTCCTGCTGAAATGAGACAGTAATAGTAAAAACTATTATTTCCTAAGCACTTCTAGGTACCTGGTAAGTTTTCTGATCCTATTTTACGGATGAGGCTGAAGTTTCCCGACTTGCCCGAAGATTCAAAGCAAGTAGAATGCACGAGTGAAGACTCGAACACAGGTCTGTGAATAAATCTCTGCGTGAGGATGGGAGCGTTTTCAGTGATAAGGGCCACTTAATCTCGCCGAGTGGCTCGAGAGCAGCTCGGCCCCCAGCGGACTGGGGCCTCCCCTAGAGCCCGCCGCACTCTGCCCTCCGCCCGCCGTATGCTTACGTGCGCTCCGTGACCGCCGCGGCAGACCCGGGACTGGCGAGGCAGGGCGCATGCGCCCTGGCGTGCTGGAGCGCTCCCTCTCCCCTCCAGGGCCGCAGCGCCTCTATGCGGCGCATGCGCACACCTGGCAGACGGAGGGCGGTTCCGAGCGAGCGGAAAGGTTTGGGCAAGAACCTGCGCGGGAGCCGGGCTGTGCGGTGCGAGCGCGCAGGCGCGGTCGAGGGGGCGGGCTGCCACTCCGGAATCTGCGAACCCCAGTCGGTGCAGCATCTCCATCCCGCAGCCATGGCCGCCTACAAACTGGTGCTGATCCGGCACGGCGAGAGCGCGTGGAACCTGGAGAACCGCTTCAGCGGCTGGTACGACGCCGATCTGAGCCCGGCGGGCCACGAGGAGGCGAAGCGTGGCGGGCAGGCGCTTCGAGGTGCGGAGGGGCCGGGAGGGGGCTGCGAAGGGCCGGGTGTCCCGCTTTGGAGGCCGCCTGGCTGGCATCCGCGCCCTCCCGGAGAGGGCCAGCACTTTGGGCAGCGTCTGTCTAGTAGCTTAGTGTGTAGTCGAGAAGATGGGTGCAGAGAGAGAGTCGACGTGTTCAAGGTCGCGCGGTGGAGCATTGAGGAACTGTGCCAAGGGGAGGACCCAGGGCGGTCGCCCCGCAACCCTTTGCGCTCCCCACGACACCGCCTCTCAGTTTTCCCTTTCTAGTCTGAACATTTATTAGGTTGGGGACAGGCCGGGCGCGGTGGCTCACGCCTGTAATCCCAGCACGTTGGGAGGCTGAGGCGGGTGGATCACTTGAGGTCAGGAGTTCGATACTAGCCTAACCAACACGGTGAAACCCCTTCTCTTATGAAAATACAAAATTAGCTGGACGTGGCGGCGCACGCCTGTAATCCCAGCTACTTGGGAGGCTGAGGCAGGAGAATCGCCTGAACCCCGGAGGCGGAGGTTGCGGTGAGCCGAGATCGCGCCACTGCCCTCCAGCCTGGGCAACAAGAGCGAAACTCCGTCTTAACAACAAAATATAATAAGTTGAGGAGAGTTTTCCCTGATGGAGCCATCTGGGCAGCCAGGTCTTTTTAAGGTTCCCCCAGCGCCAGAAGCAGTTGGTACAGTCTGGGGCTCCTGGAGGAGGACGCCCTGTGCCTTAAAGCAGCTGTAATCAGGGCTTCTCAAGAGGCTGCTACGGATCCTAGCGGAGCGGCCTCCTCCCCAACCGTAGGTGGAGTCCCTGGGGGTGCCTAACAAGCTTCAGGACACCAATAAATACGCGTGCTTGTGTAGGACTTTGCTTTTCAGCAGCATTCCACAAATAGTGTGTCCACAACGCTTCCGTAGATGTAACTGAGTGAATGAATGATTTGAGTTGCTCCTTCTACTCCCCAATAAAGTAGGTAAGATTTAATCTTCCTCATCCCTCCCTGTCCCCTTTATAGTTGTGAAAAGTGAGGATTTGGAAAGATGACTTGTGCAAGGTCAAATCTTATTCCTAGTCCAGTGTCCTCGCCCTAGTTCTGGGTGAATTAACAGGTAGGTGTGAGGAACTGGTAGGCTTTTGGCCAAGGACGCGGGGCAAAGTGGACGTGGCTGTGAGATAATGCTTGCCTATCTAGGTTGCCCCCGCCCCAGTCTGCTCTTTGTGGTTTTGGAATGCTAATAAGGAAGCATTCCCTGCTGCCAGCACTGCAAAGAATCCCTGGACTGAAGAGGTGCTTCCACTGATAACGGGCGGATCCTGCTTTGCTCCCTTCTAACCTCTGGACAAAGAAGCATCCATTCACAAGGGTCATTGATGAGGCACAGGTATTTGGCCTCAGGTTGCTCCCCTAGCTTCTGGCCTTCACTGTATCATCCTTCTCAAATGAAGCAAAATGTGGGACAGTCTGGGAAATGTAATCTTCTGCGGGTGGGATGGGCATGGGAGTGAATATTTGGGATGGTCTGGCGTGACCTCATCTTTTAGGGGAGGCTGGGAAATGGAAAGCGCTGGTAAGGGAGGCCATTTTCTTTAGCTCTCTGGCTGGCAGGAAGAACTGTTATCAGTTCTAGGTGGTTTGCCAATGTCTAGTCCAGGTTAACGCATGTTGTCTCTATTTGATACTGATCAAATGGTTAAACTTGTAATCTCTGTAAAATAACAGATCCTGTTTCAGTTTTAAAATAAATGTTAGTAGCATTAAATTAAAAATTTAACAGTATGAAAGATTAAAAGATTTAACAGTATAAAAGGTCGAAAACATGTATAAATAATTCTGAGTGCTTTAAGTGATAGGGTATGTATAATCTTGAATCTGATTTCAGGAGAAAGCTAGTGAAAACAGTTTCCCCAAGCATCCTTACTGCTAAGAGAGGGATAGCCCCGGGGAGGATGGAGTCCACACCACACTGTCCACTCCCACCCCTGCCAGTGTCCCTAGGCTATGTTTTAGTATGGTGGGCAAGTTAAAGGAAGAGGCATTATGCTCTGATCCTTCAGTTTTTCTGTTAAGAGTCCTAAGCGGAACTTCTTTTCTCCGTGAGGACCTATTTATGTGTCCAAAGTGAGCGGCTTCATTGCAAGTGGAAACATTGCAGTGAAACAGCCTGTAGCTCTCCAGCATGGGGGCTGAGGCTTGCACTGTGGGTATTCACTTCCGGGTGACTCAGCCTTTTGTTGGGGAGCCATTCCTCTCCTTACAGTAAGGAAGGTGACAGGAAGTGAGTCTACTAGGACTTGTCTGGATGCTCAGTAATGAGACCTGTTTTTTGTCTTGTAGGTGGTGTGAGTTTTTCTGGTGATTAATCCCCTGCCCCTTAGTAAGAATGAGTTCTGGGCCAGGCGCAGTGGCTCATGCCTGTAATCCCAGCACTTGGGAAGGCTGAGGCGGGTGGATCACCTGAGGTCAGGAGTTCAAGACTAGCCTGGCCAACATGGTGAAACCCCATCTCTACTAAAAATATAAAAATTAGCCAGGTGTGGTGGCAGGTGCCTGTAATCCCAGCTACTCAGGAGGCTGAGGCAGAGAA
>PVKP010022738.1:0-37257 GCA_004027715.1 Plecturocebus donacophilus | reverse complement strand
ACTGTCCTCCAGGCTAGAGTGCCTTACCGTGGGGTTACAGCTACGCCCCCAAGGACATAAAACAAGATGGAAGCCTGCAGCAGTTTATTAGGAACCATACAGAAAGACACCGAAAGCACACGAGGTTGGCCACAGCTTAACAGCTTAAGACCAACCTCATAAAGTTTTTTTTTTTTTTTTTTTTGAGACAGAGTTCCTCTCTTGTTGCGCAGGCCAGAGTGCAATGGCACAATCTCGGCTTTCTGCAACCTCCACCCCCTGGGTTCAAGCGATTCTCCTGCCTCAGTCTCCTGAGTAACTCAGATTACAGACGCCCACCACCATACCTGGCTAATTTTTTGTATTGTTTTTAGTACAGATGGGGTTTCACCATCTTGGCCAGGCTGGTCTTGAACTCAGACCTCAGCCGCCCAAAGTGTTGAGAATACAGGTGTGAGCCACAGCGCCCTGTCATAAATCCTTTTTCACAATTAAAACTCTATAGCCAATATAAACAGTGATCCCTTTTTCCCAGCCTAGCAAAACACCATCCAAAAAGAAAAAAATCCTTGCTTAAAAGTCAACTTCTGACCCAGTGGGGAGAAGGAAAGAAAAAAGTTCAAAAATGCCTGTGTGCAGGACCACGCCAAGCACTTTGGGAGGCAGCGTGGGCAGATCACCTGAGGTCAGGGGTTAGAGACCAAGCTGGCCGACATGGTGAAACCCTGTCTCTACTAAAAATACAAAACTTAGCTGGCATGGTGGTTCATGCCTGTAATCCCAGCTTCTCGGGAGGAGGCTGAGGCAGGAGGATTGCTTGAACCCAGGAGGCAGAGGTTGCAGTGAGCCCAGATCAAGCCATCGCACTCCAGCCTGGGTGACAGAAAACTGCGGCTCACCCATCCCTCCAGAAGTAGGAAGGAAAAGGCCACAGAGACCAAGGCCAGCCTTTCCAACCCCTGGGAAAAATGGGGGTGGGGTCATGGTTTCCCCTACCCTCCCCCTCAGAAGTCTGAAGATGAAAAGGCTTAGAGAGGAAAATAAACTTCTTGGTTTGCATCTCTCACCCTTTCTCAAGCCCCATGTTGCATGCCAAACTGTTGCAGGACTTTCTCCTTAGCTCAGCTAAAAGCCAGGTCCTTGTCACATGGCCATGAGAAATTAGGTTCACAGACACTTTGAGGGTGAGAAAAATGGAATTCATTGGGAAAAAAGGGGAACCAGGGACTCAGCAAAGTGAGAGTCCTGCTGTTTTCCACACCTCACAGATTGAATCCCAGGTTCTACCCCAGAGGCCAAGCTCCTCCCCTCTGCAAAGGGTGGGAGCTTCTGCGACTCCACCCAGTTACTCCAGTACTTAGGCCAGTGGGAGTTTCTCCGGGACCCCTTTAATACTTGGCTGTCCCACTTGGATTACAGGCGTAGGCCACAGTGCCCAGCAGACTCGTTTCCTCCCTTTAAAAAATTGGCCTGGTGTGGTGGCTCACACCTGCAATCCCAGCACTTTGAAAGGCTGAGGTGGGTGCATCACCTGAGGTCAGGAGTTCGAGACCAGCCTGGCCAACATGGTGAAACCCCGTCTCTACTAAAAACACAAAAATTAGCCGGGCGTAGTGGGGGGCACCTGTAATCCTAGCTACTTGGGAGGCTGAGCCAGGAGAATCGCTTGAACCCAGGAGGCCGAGGTTGCAGTGAGTTGAGATTATGCCACTGCACTCCAGGCTGGGAAACAGACTTGAGACTCCCATCTTAAAAAAAAAAAAGTCCAAAAAACGTGTTTAAAATTTTTTAATTTTGTAGAGATGAAGTGTCACTACGTTGCCTAGGCTGGTCTGGAACTTGTGAGCTCCAGTGTTCCTCCCGCCTTGGCCTCTCAAAATGCTGGGATTACAGGCATAGTCACAACTGGCCTAGCTGACTCACTTTTAAAGTTAAGTAACTCATTAACAATTTCTAAGGCCCTTTATGTCACAACCTAAGTGAAAAGCCATTATCCTTTGCCACAAATAGAAGACACCTGTGAAAACACCACAGTTTTCTCGGGAAGGCTCTTACAAGGCCCAGTCTCTAGTTTGGAAAGTTCCAGGAGCAGAGTGGGGAACCCTGTCCTTCAACACAGGGCCCCAGCATCCAGCCCACCTCAGCCTCTGGCCGGGTCACACCTCCTGGCATTAATCTCTCTGTGATTGCTCTGTGAGGGCACTGTCCAGACCCTAGAAGCTCCTGCTTCTACCTAGCGCCAGGTGTGGGCCCGGGCTGGACTAGGAAGACAGAGCCGCATTCACTCCCAGTCCAGCCCCTTCAGGCCTCCCAGCGGCGGGAGGGGCAGAGGTCCCTGTAGCCTCCACAGGGAACCGGGCCCCCAGTACTGCCCAAAGCCTGCCTAGAGGCAGCACTGGGCCAATCCCTTTAGAATTTGTGCCCTTTCCGGTTCCACAGAGGATTGGGGAAGGCCTGCAATTAAAACGCGAATGGGCCGGGCCTGGAGGCTCCCGCCTATAGTCCCAGCACTTTGGGAGGCCTAGGCAGGGGGATCACCTGAGGTCAGGAGTTCAAAACCAGCCTGGCCTACGGTGAAACCCAGTCTCTACTGAAAATACAAAAATTATCCGATCCACGGCACCAAAAAAGAAAAAAATACAAAAATTAGCCAGGCGTGGTGGTGTGCGCCTGCAATCCCAGCTACTCTGGAGGCTGAGGCAGGAGAATCGCTTGAACCTGGGAGGCGGAGGTTGCAATGAGCCGAGATTGCGCCACTGCACTCCGACAGAGCGAGACGCGGTTTCAAAAAAAAAAAAAAAGAAAGAAAAACAAAAAAACGCGAATGAAGGCGTAGGCGCCCATCAATAGCAGGCTGGGTGGAGCGAGGCGGCCGCTGCACCACTAGCGGCAGGGCCCGTTGCTCCCCTTAGCGGCGTGGTTCTGGGCTGGTCACTGCTCTGCACCCACGAGCACTGGCCCTGACACCCCCTAGAAGGGCTCATTGTTCCCGCCTCCCCAGCCCCGGCGCACCTCCGTCCCGCGGCCCAGAGGAAGCTCCTGAGCTGGGAAGCGTCCTGGGTGGCGGCGAAGGCAGCAGCCACTCCCGGCTCCAACAGCCCAGTACCCTACGCCGCCCACAGACCCTCACGCCCAGGAAAGAGCCCTGAGAACGTGCGAATGGGGTCGTGATCTGGGCGCAGGGGACTTGAGGTGGAGATGTGTCCGAGAAGGGTACGAGGGTCCCGGGAGCGCCGCCCCCGCCACCCGCCCCAGCTTCGCTGCGGTCGACCAGTACTCGCACTCGGGCCTTACCTGAGGCCGACTCGTACGAACCCACGTAGGGCCTCCGGAGCCCGCCAGGATCCCAGGCGCCGTCCCCCCACCCCGCCCCCTCGCGGCACAGGCGGCGGCGGTTGCTGCGGCCCCTTTAAATGCGGGCCGCCCCGCCCTGCGCCGTCGACTCCGCGGCGGCCCCAGATCCAGGCCTCAGATCCAGGCCGGGCCGCGGCTCTCACCGCCCAGCCCAGCCTAGCCCGGCCCGGCCCAGCCGCGGAGGCGAGGCCGCCAGTGTCCCGCGCCCCTGTGGAGCGGCCGGCGCTCTCCCCAGTCCAGTCCCTATCCCGGCCTAACCGCGTCCCCGCCCGGCCCCGGGTCCCCCGCCCCTCCCTGCCCCGGGGCCGGGGCCCCCGCCGCCGCCGCCGCCTCCTCCGCCTCCCGGCCCCTGCGCCCTGGCCCCGGTTCCCCGGGCCATGCGGCCTCGGCCCCGCGGGCGCCCGCCGCGCACAAGAGGAGATGAGGCTCCGCAATGGCACCTTCCTGACGCTGCTGCTCTTCTGCCTGTGCGCCTTCCTCTCGCTGTCCTGGTACGCCGCGCTCAGCGGCCAGAAAGGTAAGCGCGCCCCCTGCCTGGCCGGCCTGGCCCGCACCTGGCGCACCTGGGCGTCGGCGGCGGGAGAGGGCCCGGCGGTGGCCACGGGAGGCGGCCGGAAGCCGACGCAGGCGCCCCTTCCCCGCCCGAGCGGCGTGGAAGACGCCCCTCCCACCCTCCCCGACTTGTTTGCTGCTGGAGCCGCGGCGTCCTCCTCAGGCCCGGGCTGCGTCAGCCCGCCCAGCGCCAGCCTCGCCCGTGGGTGCTCCGGACTAGCCTTCGCGGGCGCGGCTGTCCCGACGCTGGACTGGTAGCTCCCACCGGCAAGCTGGGGACCCGTGGGGTTCCCAGAAAGAGGCAAAGACGCAAGATCACATAGGTTGCTGTGACCAGGGGTCCTGGGACGCCGGCCACAGCCACCTGGGCAGGAGCTGGGGCGGCGTAAGGGACACAGGCGCAAGGGCACCCCCACCTCCAAAGTGCCTCCCGCTGCCCCGGGTCGGCCTTGGCGACCCCGGCGTAACACAGGGCCCCGGACTCCCCTGGGCACCCGGAAAGCCTCGGCAGCGTCCGGCCTATGGGAGGGCGGGAGGGAGGGAGGTGTCCCGAGCAAGCCCGGCCCTAGCGGCCCTGCGCTCCTTTGCGGCTCCTGCCCGCTCCCCGCGCTTCCCTGGCTGGCCCCCTTCCTCCGCGTCCGCCTAGCGCTCTTGCAGGCGGAGGTTGCGGACCGATCCCTACCCTGTCCAGGTCTTGGCGGTGGTGAGGCCGAGTGGGGCTTGAGCTATCGGAGGCGCTGCTTCCTCGGTCCGGAGGTGCCGGGAAAGCGGCGTCCTGCCCGTCTGCCTGCTGGAAGCCTAAGTGGGCTGAAGGCAGCTGCCCCTCGGCCTCCCCACCACCTGCTTCCCTGTTCCCCGGTACCGGAGCGCCACCCCAGAGAGGCTGGGGAGGAGGGCGGGAGGGGGGACCTGCAGCTTTCCGGACCCTTCGAGCCCCAGCTACCCCCACCGAGCTCTGCCAGCGCGCCCGCCTGCAGCACTTGTTCTGTCAGGGCAGCGGCCTGGGCTGGTGTTGGGGCTCCAGGACCTGAAAGGCATCACCCAGGGACTCCCGCAGGGAGCCTGCCTGGCACAGGCGAGGGATGGCTGGGGCAGAGGTCCCGGTGGTAGGGTATATTATCAAGGGAGGACATGGCTAGGACAGAGTTCTCTGTAGGTAGGGTGTGTCACCTGAGGAAGGACCTTCTGGGCCTTTGGCAGGGTGGCCATAAAAGCAGACTGGCAGGAAGGCCTAGGTGGGGCCTAACTGAAGGGCTGGGGCACACTCTTCAAGTTGTGGGGAGAGCCATGAGCCCTTGCCCCTTGTCTTCAGCCAGTGCGTGCCTCCCACAGCAGCTGCATGCCCCCCTGTTGGTGTCAGGAGCCGCCTCTACAAGCCTGGCTCACCACAGGGACCCAGTCTCCAGGACAGCAGAGTGAGGGAGAGGCACTGGCTCCATGGGACCCACTGTATCTGGGGGCCTGGCTCTGAGGGCCTGGGGAGCAGGAGAGCATCCCAGCCAAAGAAGGGGAGCATTTAGATGCAAGGGGCCTGCCCCCTGGGGGATGGAAGCCTAAGGATCCTATGAGGCATGGGTAGGGGGGTGACCTGGGCCTGCCTTGTTGTGGGGCTATTACTTGTTTCTGTGGTGATCCAGTAGGACCAGGTCTTTGGAGGCCTCAAGAAAAGCTAGGAATCCAGGCTATTATGTGAACCCATCTCATTGTCAAATGTAGACAATCTGTCTTAAGCCCCTGGTGAAGCCAGACTTAACTGGTCTGAGGCCACATTGGAACCTGGCCTCTAGTTTGCAGCTGGCGGGGGTCCAGGAACTTGAGGGAAGGACCCAGGAAGTGGAATCTGCAGAGAAGGAATGAGGGGGCTGGAAACCAGAGAGAAAGGACAGCAGGTGAGGGTGGCATCCTGGAAGCAGTGGTGGGGCTCAGTGGGGCTTTCCAGGGTCAAGCCCAGGACAGCCTATTAGACCAAGGCAAGATGGACCCTGGAGAAGGGTTTGGGCCCAATTTCATATCTAGCCAGTGAATCAGCCCTGCCAGCACTCAAACTGTGGCTCTTGGCCAAGCACCTGCTGAGGATCTGCCCAAGGAGGCAGACCCTTGGGGGTGACTCAGGGCCTCAGCCACACAGCACTCCCAGCCTCCAGGCTGTCCGCCGCCCCAGGCCTGGACCTGAGCATTGATGGACACCCTCCTTGACTCCCAAGGAGGGTGCAAGGTCTGGAGAGGAGGCAGATACCTGCCACCCCCATGAATGGTGACAGCAGACCATTAATGGGCCTGACATCTGCCTATGCCCCTCTGAGCCGGTTCCTTTTCCCTAAGTACAGGACACAAAGTTGTGCCCCATTTTGGCTCTTTAATCTTTCCTCAACCAAGAGGGAAGCAGGGGAAACTGGTTTGCTGCCTCAGGGTGTCCTAATGACTTGCCTCCAGAGGAGAGTGACACAGCCTCCAGGCCTCATTGCTGCCGCTCTTAACATTGTGGCCCGCTGTTCCAGCCCTTCTGGGGCCAGCCCCTTCACACCTTCCTACTCTCTGGGGCAGGAAGGTTATGGCAGGGGCTCCCAGGCTGGTCCTTCTCATCTGAGCTGCCTCTCCAGCCCCTGTATGTTATAGGGTGCCAGCATGGCTTGGCAGAGCCCTGGTATGGGGCCTGGCCCATGGAGAGGCAGTCACAGAGTTGGACCCACAGAGAAGCTGGGGATGAGGGCAAGGCGGGTGGGGGAGTTGGCAGGCGGGGGAGGCTGCCCAGGGCCAGGGCCTGCAGTATGCAGGGAAATGACAGAAGGGTTGGTGCAGATGGGAGCCTGTGGGGCCTTTCACCTCCTGATAAACAGGACCTGGGGTAGGGGGAGGCCTCTAGGGAGGAAGCCAGGGTAAGGAGTAGGCTGTTGCCAGGGTGATTCAGGCAGCATCACCCACCACTGCCCACCTAGCCTATCCACCTGGGGCAGTCATGTGGAACAGAGAAGGGGGGGGTAGGGGGTAGGGGTGGAGGTGGGTGGTGGCTGTAGGTAGGCGAGCAGGGACTGGTATCTAGGCAGGAGGGAGGCACACCTACAGGTACAGGTGGCTCTGAACCCTCTTCTGATGGTTCTGTGGGCCTCCGCACCTCCAGTCCCAACCCTCTGGGCGACTGCTGCCTATGCCGCAGTGCTGCCCAGCAATGGTTGAATGTTGGGGGGTAGCCAGCTCTGCATTCAAGGGATCAGGTTTCCAGGGTAGCTCAGCATGGAGCCGGCAGATCTGGTAACCAGACTGCCCCTTCCCTACTGCCACAGGCTGTCCAGAGGCTCCACTTGGCCTCAGCCTTTAGCCCCAGAGAGACAGGGTGTGGGAGGGTAGGGGCTAGCTTCTTGGCTAAGAGATGCTTCAGGGAAGATCTACCTGGCTCCCTGCTCCTTAAACCTTTCCCTCCTGCCCAGGTCCACCCCTTCCTCTTCCCTGGTCACTTGGCACTTAGACCTTTGCTCCTGCTTCACAAAGGGGTGTGCCCTGAGGCGACTGAACTTTGCCTGATCATGACCTTGATCATGCATAGGGCTGCTGGTGGGGTGAAGCCATCCCAGGGAACTCTGGGGTCTGTGAACCCACCAGGGATCAAGGAATGGAAGAGCTGCCTGAGGGGAGGGGGAATTCTGTCAGGCTTCTTAAACTTAGAGACTTGGAAGTTTAAGGCCTTATAGACCACATAGGTTTTCAGAGGCTCACATGGCAGAGACCTTGAGCATACTGCTGCATAGACTATGGGCGCTGAGCCATCGGTAGGTTGTTGATCTCATTCTTGCTCACTCGTCCCTGCCAGAACAGTGGAGCCAGGGCCTATCCACCTACGGCCCTCATGCCTGGGCCCAGCTGGAGGTTCTGACCTGGTCCTCCTGGGGTGGCATGTGGACCCTTCAAGGTGGCCCAGGTTCAGCACAGGTCTCCAGAGACACAAGCACCAGGGCATTCAGAGCTAGTCCCCTCGTTGCTGTTGACTGTCCTTGAGCAGCCCCGGGGCTGGTTTCTCAGCCTCATTTACTCATCAGTGGTGAGGTGGGCTCCTGGAACTGCAGCAGCCACCCCCTGGGTCAACTGTGAGGCTAAGAATCCAGTATAGGGTTAGCAACCAGCAGCCACCACGAGGACAGTGAAAAACGAGCACCAGGACCTTGGGTATCCCACGCCCTGGAAGGAGCATGTGCTGCAAAAAGCAAGAGTGGGTATTGGAGGCCAATGGACAGCAGGAATCAGACTGAGGCTGTTCCAGCCCTTGCTTAGGATTGCCCTACCTGTGTCTGCAGATTGTCCTCCCACTTCAGATGCCTCTTTTGGGGATAGAAAAGTAAGGGAGAGTACTAGAAGAGGGCTAATTCCCCCGGTTTTCCCACCACAAGCATGAGTGTCAGTGTGACTTTAGAGTGACCACAGCTAGCTCACGTGTGGCAGGCACGAGAACAGATGTAAATGAGCTGTTACACAGATGGGCACCCAGATGTGTGCCCTGGCACACCCAAGGGGCCTGTAGAGCAGCTCTAGACTGCCCCCTCGTGACGGTTTGCATATGACCTGCAGGCGACGTTGTGGACGTTTACCAGCGGGAGTTTCTGGCGCTGCGGGATCGGTTGCACGCAGCTGAGCAGGAGAGCCTCAAGCGCTCCAAGGAGCTCAACCTGGTGCTGGATGAGATCAAGAGGGCCGTTTCGGAGAGGCAGGCCCTGCGAGAGGGAGAGGGCAATCGCACCTGGGGCCACCTAGCAGGTGAGGTCTGGGGCGGGAAGAGGAAAGGATGGGGGCGGGCTGGTTGTAGGCTGCCTGGTCTCAGTCCCTATCCTTCCTGACCCAACCAGAGGACCCCCGATTGAAGCCGTGGAACAGCTCGCACCGGCAGGTGCTACACCTGCCCACTGTCTTCCACCACCTACCACACCTACTGGCCAAGGAGAGCAGTCTGCAGCCCGCCGTGCGCGTGGGCCAGGGCCGCACCGGAGGTAGGGGCATGAGCAGGGTGGGGGGCGAGGTGTCCCCCCAGTGCCCTTTCCAGCATCACACCTCTGTCCCCCATAGTGTCGGTGGTGATGGGCATCCCGAGCGTGCGGCGCGAGGTGCACTCGTACCTCACTGACACTCTGCACTCACTCATCTCCAAGCTAAGCCCACAGGAGAAGGAGGACTCAGTCATTGTGGTGCTGATTGCTGAGGTGAGTCAGCCTGGCTGCGGGGTTGGGGGACGTTCAGAAGAGCCCCTGTGGTGCAGGAGAAATGACAGCAGGAGCCATTCCAGAGGAGAAAGCTATTGGAAGTTCAGTTGCTAGTTTCATTGGCCAATGTTCCAAGATAGAAAATTTAAAAGAAAGGGCTTTCTGGTGCTCTCCCACCCCCAGGCCTACTACCCAGCTCTCTCTGCCAGTGGCCCTGCGTATCCCAAAGGGAAAGGGCTGTCTCTGGGGGCCCGCTTCTTCCGCCCTCAGCACAGCAGGCTTGCTCCCTCCATGTGAGTTGGGGGATATCTGAAGCCTGCGCCCTTTCTCCAAGCCCTTCTTCCAGGCCTATTGGGGCAGCAGCAGGGCTAAGGGAGGGTGCTTGGTCTCCCCACAGACTGACCCACAGTACACTTCGGCAGTGACAGAGAATATCAAGGCCTTGTGAGTACTGGCAGCCCCAGAGAGCTAGTGGCGGGAGGGCTCTTTGAGGGGTGTTGTTCTGGCAGGTTCCTGCTTCCCCAGAAGATAGTGCCTTCCCTGTCTTGTAGGGAGGCAAGGACCTGGTCTGGGAGAGAGTGGGTATGCAGAAGTGGCCCAGCCCTCTGGAGCCCCGCTGCCTCATTTGGCTGGGTGTGGGGGATGGTGGGGTGCTGGCACTGGGTGAGTCTCAACAAAGATCCAGGGTCTGGTGGACTCAGCCCCGCTTGGCCTCTGGAGGCTGCACACGGACTGGGCCTTCCCATCCCCCAGGTTCCCCACTGAGATCCATTCCGGGCTTCTGGAGGTCATCTCACCCTCTCCCCACTTCTACCCTGACTTCTCCCGCCTCCGAGAGTCCTTTGGGGACCCCAAGGAGAGAGTCAGGTACTGGCATTCCCCCATACCCTCAGTGACCTGCCCACCTGTGCTGAGAACCCATCTACTGGTGTCTGAGTCCAGGGTGTTGTCCTGCAGTGCCCCGAATTCTCCACGGGATGACCCGTGCATGGGGGTGGGGGAACAAGGGCTGCCCACCCAGTGGCTTCTCTGCAGAGCCACACTGGAGGTGGAGGGGTCTCAGCTCCTGAGGCCCTGCCCCGGCCCACAGGTGGAGGACCAAACAGAACCTCGATTACTGCTTCCTCATGATGTACGCGCAGTCCAAAGGCATCTACTACGTGCAGGTCAGCCCCGATCCCTGCGCTGCCCTCCCCTGCTCTGGGTCTGGTCCATCTGGGTACCCTTCCTGAGTCACGGCCCCTCTCTGCTCACCCTGCAGCTGGAGGATGACATTGTGGCCAAGCCTAACTACCTGAGCACCATGAAGAACTTCGCACTGCAGCAGCCTTCAGAGGACTGGATGATCCTGGAGTTCTCCCAGCTGGGCTTCATTGGTGTGCCCCCTCCCCTAACCTGACTGTGCCTTTCTGTCCCACCTGCCTCTGCTATCCTCTCTCCCAGTCCCACGCTGTGTCTGCCGTGAGCCATTGCCCAGATTGGGCCCTGCCTGGTGTGTGTGCGCCACAGCCCCACCTGGCCTGTTCCCATTGTCTATGCATTGGGCATGTCTGGTGTCACCACCTGTCTCCTTGTGCCCACACCTGCCTGAAGCCTGCCCCTGGGTTTGCTGTGGGACTCTGCAAGGTGAGGGGGAAACGGCCCTGCAGGGAGTAAGAGGAAGTCCAGTGGAACAGCACTGCCCACTCAGGTCCCCTCCCCACCAGGGAAGATGTTCAAGTCGCTAGACCTGAGCCTGATTGTAGAGTTCATCCTCATGTTCTACCGGGACAAACCCATCGACTGGCTCCTGGACCATATTCTGTGGGTGAAAGTCTGCAACCCTGAGAAGGATGCGGTGAGCAAAGGGTGGTGGGACTGGCAGGGGCAAGGCCAATGGGCAGGCAGCCTCCAGCACAGACTGTGTCCCTGTCCTGTCTGATCACCCAGAGAGGGCACTGTGAGCTGTGGGAGGGCCTTGGTATCCCCCAGGAGAGGCCATGTTGGGTAAGGAGGGCTAAGCCGAGCCCTGGGGTGTCTCCGACCCTCCACAGAAGCACTGTGACCGGCAGAAGGCCAACCTGCGGATCCGCTTCAAGCCGTCCCTCTTCCAGCACGTGGGTACTCACTCCTCACTGGCTGGCAAGATCCAGAAACTGAAGGTGGGCTGTGCTGCATGTTCCCCCTAGGCCAGGGTCTGGGTTGGGGCCCACGCCATCACCGCTGTCCCTCTGCTGCTGCAGGACAAGGACTTTGGAAAGCAGGCACTGCGGAAGGAACATGTGAACCCACCAGCAGAGGTGAGCACAAGCCTGAAGACATACCAGCACTTCACCCTGGAGAAAGCCTACCTGCGCGAAGACTTCTTCTGGGCCTTTACCCCCACTGCGGGGGACTTCATCCGCTTCCGCTTCTTTCAGCCCCTACGACTGGAGCGGTCAGTGCCAGCACCGTGGGTCTGCAATGGGGGTAGGGCTGGGTGGCCACCAGGGTTTAGGCTCTACCAGCAAATTACTTATCCTCACATTCTTGTTTCCTCATCTGAAAAGTGGGCCTCCTAGCAGTAGCTACCTTGTAAGGACTAAGTCAGGCATCCCCTAGGAGCTCAGGGATGTTTCCTATCACCATCCTCCCAGAGGAAGGCCCTAGTCACCTTGCACACCTGACAGCCACCTGGGAGTCCCCCTGGCACAGGTCTGGCCTTTCTCTGCTGGGCCCTGAGTGCTGTGCTGGAGCACTGCTCCTGCAGCAGCTCACAGGCCTGCCTGGCTGCAGGTTTTTCTTCCGCAGTGGGAACATTGAGCACCCAGAGGACAAGCTTTTCAACACATCTGTGGAGGTGCTGCCCTTTGATGTAAGTGTGGTAGGGTATGGTGTGCACTGAGGCCAGGCCTCCCGAGGCCACCTGCTTCAGCCCTTGATTCTGTCCTCAGAACCCTCAGTCAGACAAGGAGGCCCTGCAGGAGGGCCGCGCCGCCACCCTCCGGTACCCTCGGAGCCCCGACGGCTACCTCCAGATTGGTGGGTAGGGGCTGGGGGAGAGCGTGGGCTGGGGTTCAGGGACACCCTCTCAGCACTGCCCTCCTCCAGGTTCCTTCTACAAGGGAGTGGCAGAGGGAGAGGTGGACCCAGCCTTTGGGCCTCTGGAAGCTCTGCGCCTCTCCATCCAGACGGACTCCCCTGTGTGGGTGATTCTGAGCGAGGTGAGGCTGGGCAGGGCCAGGCCAGGCATGGGAAGCAGCGAGGGAAACCTTGGCAGAGCTCAGAGGCCCTGCTGACCCTGAGCCTGGCTTTTCCAGATCTTCCTGAAAAAAGCCGACTAAGCCGAGGGCTTCTGAGGGTACCCTATGGCCAGCCCTGACGCCCATGTTTCCGGGGGATGTCGTCACTGCCATCCCCAGAGGGTCAGATATGGCCCTGACTGAAGGGTTCTGCCCGGCGCCAGGCTCGGGCCGGCCTGGGGTCCGCCGCTGGCCCGGAGGCCCCAGGAGCTGGTGCTGTCCCCGCCCGCCGGGCCGCGGAGGAGGCAGGCGGCCCCCACACTGTGCCTGAGGCCCGGAACCATTTGCACCGGCCTGCCCCAGCCAGGTCATTTTAGAAGAGCTTTTTCTTGGGCGCCCGCTGTCTCTGGCGCGAACACTGGAATGCATATACTACTATTATGTGCTGTGTTTTTTATTCTTGGATACATTTGATTTTTTCACGTAAGTCTACATATACTTCTATAAGAGCGTGACTTGTAATAAAGGGTTAATGAAGTGTCTGTCTCAAATGTGAGCTCCCTTGACATCTCCTCTGCCCCTGCACTTGGCTTCAGAGGTCTGGTCTGTGCCCCAACATGCCAGCTAAGCCCGGCACTGGGTCTCCCCACCCAGCACCAACTGCGACCTCTCCCTGCTAAGCAAAGGAGCCAGCCTGACCTGCAGGCGTGGGACTCAGCACCTAGCTGTGCAGCTGCAGTGCCAGCTCACCCCTATTTCTAGGATCAGGCTGCAAAGTCAGTAATTCACGAGTGAAACCAGCCCAGAATCCTGGACCACAATGCCCATGCAAATCCCCCAAATGCCTCCTCCCCCATGTCCAAGGCCAAGGGTAAAGCCTTCCCTTAGCGCCTCAAGCTGAAGGTATTTCCCAGTCTCCTTGTTCCCCCACGTGTGTCTCAGCTTGGTCCTCATCCTGGGTCCCCCACAGTCTCTGTGGCACATGTTAGGGTCTCCCGCTCACCTTAGGGCCTTTGCACACACCACTGCCCCTGCTTGGAAAGCTCTCCTCCTTTTCTCCTGCACCCTTGGCTAAAAATCACTTCTTTGTTTCAGTGGGCCTCCCCTGGGTCCCCAAGGCTTCTGCACATTTCCTTGAGAGCACCTATCACTATGTTCCCATGGTGGTGCCCGCAGCTGTGCAGACCTGGGAGGGCTGCCCTGAACACCTACAATTAACGCGGGGAACCCAGTGCTGACCAAAATGGAAAAGGCCCCTGTCCTCACCTGGGAAAGAGACCCACAAGCTCTAGTGTCAGCTGTGAAGGGCAGGGGATGAGGGACTGGGTGGCTGAGCTTCAGGAGAGGGGAGGCCCCTGAGGAGGGAGAACGGTGAGGAGAGCGCTGAGCGCTGAGAAGGTTGGAATGATCGGCTTTGTGACCCCGAGGCTGAGAAGAGAGTGGGGGTGGGGAGTTAAGACCGGACCCAGTCCCCGCCAAGGGGAGGTCCGGTTCCTTCGCAGCCCCTCCCACGCCGCCTCTAGGAAGAACGTCGGGACGCCTTGGCCTTGGGCTGGGTCACTCCAGGCTTCCCCGCAGTGCGCCGCCCCCGCAGACGCAGAGAACGCAGCCGGTGGCTCGGTCATTAGAACTTTAATGAGAGACTAGGAAGCGGAGGCGAGCGCGCCTCTTCGGGGTAGCTGGAGGCTCCGACTCTTCTTCCCCCGCTCCGGCGGCCTTGATCTCAGGCCCACGGGAGCAGCGTCCGGAGCCGTTCGAGGAGCGCGGCGTACAGCGCCACCGGGAGGAAGTGGGCGAGCAGGCCGAGCGCAGCCAGCGCCACCAGCAGCCAGAGGGCGCGCGCGCTCGCGTACAGTGGGGCCAGCCTGCGGGCGGCGGTCAGCGGGGTGGTGGCGCGAGGAGGCCCCACCTCTTGACCACCCCAACCCCGGCCCCACGGGGACTTAGGCCGGCCGCCGCCAGGGCTTGCCCACCGAATCCCCAAAGGCGGTGGCCCCCAGCCCGTAGCCCGCCTCCAGCTTGGGCCCCTCTCCCCGGGAGCCCCGCCTACCCGCGATCTTTCCCCGGCCCCGCCTCTCTCTCCCCGGGCCCTCACCTGAGCTGCGCGGAGCGCGCGTAGCCCTGGAAGTAGCGGAGGCGCGCGAACAGGTAGATCAGGCCGCACAAGGCCGCTGCACCTGCGAGAGGTGGGCGCGGGCCTGGTGAGCGCGCTGCGCGGGCTCGAGGGGCTCCGGCGCGTGCGCCCCTGCCCCACACCCCGACCTTCGTGAAAGAAGATGCCGGCGACCCAAAGCGTGGCGAGGAACAGCGGGAAGTACTCGCTGCAGTTCACCCTGCGGTGGGCGGGGGGGATGAGCGCTCTGGCCAGGCTGGTCCTGCGACCTGGACCCGTCCGGGGCTCGCTCCCCGCCCCGCGCCCTCCCTCCGCGCCTCACTGGGCTCGGTAGACGCGCTCGAACTCGGGTGGGCCGGTGGTGAGCGGCGGCGACACGCGGAAGGCCCTGCGCGCCGAGATCACCTGTAGAGAGAAGTAGGCTGGGGGCAGAGGGGGAGCAGGAGTCAGGTCTGGACATCCGGAGATGGGGGTGGGACGGATCCTGCAATCCGGCCCTGCACTTGGCGGTGTCCTCCCTTCCGTAAGGCGGAACAACTACTCGCTCTCTCCCGAGGAGACCTCGCGTTTGACCCATCTCTGGCCTGCCCTGTGTCCCTGACGTTCAGCGGGAAGGGCAGGGCTGAAGCCTGGGGCGCAGAGAGGCCCTGTCCTAACCTGTGAGTAATGGGGGAGGGTGGGTGATTCGGGCACAGGGACACCTGCTCGAGAGAGCCCACTTGAGTCTTTGTTTCTGAATCATTTCACTCGCAAAACACAGGCAAATGCAGCTTTCAGGTCCCTGGCCAGGAAGTGCCTCTGGGGCTGATTGCAGAACTGGCTGTATCCTCCCAAGGTGCAAGGAAGCACAGTCCCTGTGGCTAACAGTCCCTGGTCACCCACCTACCAGAACCCACCAATAGGGCCGTCTGACCCTGCCTCAGGCCAGGATCACTAAAGCCTGGGTCCCTGTGCCTCTGAACCTCACTTTCTCTATTTCTGCATTCTTGTCCCAGGCCTAAATCTGACATACCCTCTTCTGCTGCCAGGAGGTTGTAGCTGGGACTCTCCTAGCCTAACTTCAGGACCCCAGGACTGGGGTAGGTGCAGAGGGTGGGCTGGCCCTTGGTGGGAGGCCTAGGTTGGTGGATCACTTGAGCAGGAGCCCTCCCCTTGGTCAGAAGGCCAGGCCAGACCACACACAGGCCGGTGGTGGCTGTGCACTCCCTCCTGAGACCTGCTGTCTGAACATCTCCCCTTGAGCCCTGGCACCTTTGGTGCTGGGCCCTCTGCAAATGGGTGTCACAGGGTGGCCGTCCAGCTCAGTGCAGGTACAGCTGGAGGTCAGGCTGGCCTGTCTGCTCAGCCCCTTCAGAGCCCCCTCCCTAGGCTTTGCCGAGGGATATACACTGTGGAGCAGTGGTATCCCTAAGTGGCAAGGATATCTGGTCCAGGAATGTGTCCTCTAGAGCCAAGCTGAGACAGGCATCAAGCAGATTCCTTTAAGGGGGCTGGAAGAAGGAGTCCCACCCCTGCCCTGCTCCATATGGTCCCAGTATGGAGGTGCCTTTGAAGCAGGGCCAGGGAATGGGAGCCGCTTTCTTGGACGCCCAGAGAGGGAACAGCTAGAAAGAGCAGGGATCAACTTCCCCAAGCCCATGGCTATCCCACTATTTGTCCTGGCACCCTTCCACCCCCAAGTCCTACAGTTCTCACAGCTGGGTGTCCCCGACATCCCCAAAAGTCCCCACCCTCCTCCAGCTTGGGCCTGGGCTGGAATCCCCACCTCTGCCCTCCCCCTGGGCCTAGGGGGCAGAGGGCAGGCTGCGGGGATCTGAGGCCCACCCTCTTCCTAGATAGAAGCTAGCCCACCTTGCAGCAGGACTCCCAGGAGGGTGACGGTGGCCAGAAGAGCCACCTCGTCTTTCATGGTGCTGGTGGCTGCAGTGGCACGGGCTGTGTGTAAAGGCGAGCTGGGGAGCGCTTAGCCCCGACTGCTGCTCAGAGATCGGCCCAGAAGAGGAAGAGCAGCCTGGGCATCTCCCCGCCCCGTCTCAGTGGAGGGGGTGCGTGGGGCATGATCATATCACAGGGAGCCAGGCCAGGCTGGCAGGGAGGAAACCAAAGCCTGAGCAGGGGACAGCAGCCAGCTGGGGACCGCCTTGCCACTTCCTGCCCCTTCTTTGCCCAGCCTCATGTGGCACAGCCCAAGCTGTCCATCTGGGTCGGCTCCAGCTGTGGGTGTGCCCCCTGCTGCATTGCCTCACTTTATCTAGGGTCCTACATGCTCAGTAGGTCCCAGCAGGCCCTGCAGACCCCCATGCCATGCTGGAGCCAGTCCCAGGCTCAGGGCTGACTCCTCCACCCACCTTATCTGTTCCCTGCCCTGAGCCAGGCTGTTCCTGGCAACCTCCGCTGCACCCTCCTCTGCAGAAGCCCTTCCCAGCCACCTTTGCCTTTAGAATAGAGTCCAAGTGAACCCCAGCCACACTGGGCCCCACCAAGCTTTTTCTCCTTCAGGAAACCTGTTGCCTGCCAGCCTCAGTCGGTCACAGGGGCTCCATGCACAAGGGCCATCCTGCCAGGGAACCTGTCCAAGGCCTCCTGGCTGCCAGGGAGGGTCAGCCCTTGTAGGCCAATCCTCTCCCAGGCCTCTCCTGTGCTTCTAGCCCGACACAGTCACCTGCCGTGTCTTTTTGCTGTAAAGCCCTCTTGTCTCAGGGTAACAACCTGCCACCACCTTCCTAAGACTGCAGCCCTCCCCACACTCAGGCTCTGTGGTCTAGACAGGCTGACTCCTGCCCCTTCCAGGCCTATGAGATGGACACTGAGCCAAGGCTGACTCAAGATGGTATGGTGAGACACAGTTCTGGAAATTTCCTTAGAACTTTGGGACAGGACTCATAAGGTGTGGAGATCACTGGTGTGAGCAGGAAAAAAAAAAAAAAAAAAACTTTGGGACAGGAAACTCAGAGTGAGGAAGGGGACTACCCCAAGGAGGACGGAGCCCACGCAGGGTCAGGCTGGGAGAGGCAGTGCCTGAGGACTGTGTCTCCTGGACCCCCCAGGCCACCCACCTCACCCCACCTGGAGCCCCCAGCCACCCCCCTCACCCTGCCTGGAGCCCCCCCTCCCCAAACAAGCTTTCCCAGTTGTGCCTAATGGCCACTTCCTCTTTTGGCTTTGGCAGGTTTGCGGTGGGTTTTGGGCAAAAGTGGCGAAGCCCAGACTGACCAGAGGCACAGGCAGGAGCTGGGGGAGGCCACATGCAGACACTGGCCGTGCTGCGGGGGTCTGGCCACGTGGCTCTGCCCTTGCACTTGGTCCTTCCTTGTTGCCCCAAGCCCAGCGCCAGCCTGAGGCTCAGAGCCTGCCTGGCTCTCCCAGAATCCCTCCTTCCCTGATCATTGTCCCGACCCCAGAAACCAGATACACCCCAGCTAGGGCCTCTGTGAGCTGCAGGGCAGGGGTCAGGGCTCAGGCCAGGCCCCTGCTTTAGACCAAGGTGTGACAGTCATCTTGGGGCTCAATGATGGAGGAGTGCCTCCTAGATGCGGGGACACAGAGGCGCAATGCCAGGGAATATGGTGGCTGCATCCTCTGGCTCTCTCTCCCCACTCAGCCTCCCTCCCTAGAACTTGCCCTGACTGCAGGCCCCCTGCTCTGCCTCTTGCGGCCTGCCTGAAGGGTGGGATGCAGGCCACCACTCAGGGGTTGACATTGGTGCCAGTGGGCTGTGCCCAGGGTGTCTGTGTGCACCATGCATACAGATCTGCATGCTTCTTGGTCGCCTGTCACACATTCATGTGTCTGCTTGTTGGCATCCATGTGTCTTTGCATGAGTCCAGGCCCTCCTGTCAGCCGAGCTCTCATTTCCTCCAAGGCCTGAATGTCCTCCCGTCGGAGTTCATCTCCTCAGCCCGCAGCAGGAAGACAAAGCCTGACATCAGCAGCTTCTGAGGAAGTTCCTGGGCAGATGTGCAGGGCAGGAACCTGGGTCTTGGCCCCGGGAGCCCTCCCTGGGTCTCTTGGTCCCCACCTCCCTCCCTCTGAGCCCACCCAGGCTGTCAGGGCCCCGTCTAGGCTCAAGCCAGCTCAAACTGACAGAAGGGCCAGCCAAGCCCCCACCCCAGCTCAGGCCACCCAGCCTCCATCCTCCCGTCTAGCTCTGGAGGCACCAGCATCAGGATGGAAGTGAAAGCTCCTCCCTGAGGCTTCACAGAGCCCTGAGGAGCCTCTGATGCCCACTCACCAGGACCTCTGGGAGGCAGAAACGCCAGCATAACCACTGCACAGAAAATAAATCAGAACTTCTGTGCAATGGATCATAAGCAGTGCATGACTCGGACTCTGAGACTGAAAAACAAAATTTATTTAGAAATCATTTTATGTTTGAGACAGGATTGTGCTCTGTTGCCTGGGCTAGAGTGCAGTGGCTCAACATGCCTCACCACATCCTCTAACTCCTGGGCTCAAGCAATCCTCCCACCTCAGCCTCCCAAGTAGCTGGGACCACAGGCAGTAATTTTTTTTTTTCAGAGACAGTCTTGCTACGTTAGCCAGGATGGTCTCAAACTCCAGGGCTCAAGTGATCCTCTGCCTTAGCCTCCCAAAGTGCTGGGATTACAGACATGAGTCACCATGATTGGCTGAAATTATTTTAGATTTACAAAAAAATCTGCAAAAATCTACAGTCTTGGCCAGGAATGATGGCTCACACCTGTAATTCCAACACTTTGGAAGGCTGATGTGGGCAGATGACCTAAGGTCAGGGGCTCGAGACCAGCCTGGCCAACATAGTGAAACCCCATCTCTACTAAAAATATTAAAATTAGCTGGGTGTGGTGGCAGGCGCCTGTAATCCCAGCCACTCAGGAGGCTGAGGCAGGAGAATTGCTCCAACTTAGGAGGCAGAAGATGCAGTGAGCTGAGGTCATGCCTGGCGACAGAGGGAGACTCTGTCTCAAAAACAAACAAAAAACCAAAATCTTGTATAACCGTAATTCAGTTATATAAACCAAGAGATCTCCATTGATACAAGTTACTAGTCAAGCATTTTACAGATTGTACTCAAGTTTCACCAACTGTCCTACTGGAATAGTGCAGAGACCTCAAAAACTTTATGCTGAATTGTTCCAGGCTGGGCACAGCGGCTCATGCCTGTAATCCCAGCACTTTGGGAGGCTGAGGTGGGTAGATTACCTGAGGTCAGGAGTTCAAGACCAGCCTGGTCAACATGGTGAAAGCTCTTTTCTACTAAAAATATAAAAATTAGCCGGGCATGGTGGCAGGCTCCTGTAAACTCAGTTACTTAGGAGTCTGAGGCAGGAGAATCACTTGAACCTAAGAAGCAGAAGTTGCAGTGAGCCAAGACCACACCATTGCACTCCAGCCTGGGCAACAGAGCAAAACTCCTCAAAAAAAAAATTAGTTGATTATCTATATATATAAAACATTTATATTTTATTATTTTATTTTTGAGACAGTCTCACTCTGTCGCCCAGGCTGAAGTGCAATGGTGTGATCTTGGCTCACTGCAACCTCCGCTTCCCAGGTTCAAGCGATTCTTGTGCCTCGGCCTCCTGACAAATAGTCTATTCTTTCACCAATACCACGATGTCCTCCCTCTGCCCCCAGAGATCATGCTGGACCACAATGTCTTGATTACTGTTTCTTTATAGTAAGTCCTGGAGCTGGGTGGCGTCAGTCTTTTAATGTTGTTTTCCTCCAATATTGTTGGCTACTCTGGGTCTTTTGACTTTTTATATAAACTTTAGAATCAGTTTGTCAATATCCACAAAATAACTTGCAGGGATTTTGGATGGGGTGACATTGACTCTATAGATCAAGTTGGGAAAACTGACATCTTTACAATACTTAGTCTTTCCGGGCTGGGTGCGGTGGCTCATGCCTGTAATCCCAGCACTCTGGGAGACCGAGGTGGGTGGATCACCTGAGGTCGGGAGTTTGAGATCAGCCTGGCCAACATGCAGAAACCCTCATCTTAAAAAAAAAAAAATTTTTTTTTAGTCTTTCCAGTCTGTTCCTAGATCTAAAGGGGTAAAAAGAATATCGAGTCTTCCTATCCATTAACATGGAATATTTCTCCATTTATTTAGTTCTTTGATTTCTTTCATCAGACTTTTTGAGTGTAGCTTTTTAGAGTTTTGAAATTAGGATATGTGAGTCCTCCAAGTTTGTTCTTCTTTCTCATTTTGTTTTGGCTCCTCTGTGTCCCTTGAATTTCCATGTAAATTTTAGAATCACATTACCAATGTCTTTCTTTCCTTCCTCCCTTTGATTTCTTTCTACAAAAGAAACCCAGCAAACTTCTGGGCTCAAATGATCCTCTTGCGTGAGCCTTCCAAGTAGCTGCAAGTACAGGTGTGCCACCATGCCTGGCTAATATTTTGTGGGTTTTTTTTTTTTTTTTTTGAGACAGAGCCTCACTCTGTCACCCAGGCTGGAGTGTAGTGGTGTGATCTCAGCTCACTGCAACCTCGACCTCCCAGGTTCAAGTGATTCTTCTGCCTCAACCTCCTGAGTAGCTCGCACTATAAGCACATGCCATGACGCCTGGATAATTTTTGTATTTTTAGTAGAGACGGGTTTTTGCCATGTTGGCCAGGCTGTTCTCGAACTCTTGACCTCACGTGATCCACCTGCCTCGGCCTCCCAAAGTGCTGGGACTATGGGTGTGAGCCACTACACCTGGCCAATTTTTTGTATTTTGAGTAGAGACAGGGTTTCACCATGTTCCCCAGGATGGTCTTGAACTCCTGGCTCAAGTGATCTGCCCGCCTTGGCCTCCCAAAGTGCTGAGATTACAGGCATGAGCTACCGTGCCTGGCAAACATTACCAATTTATACAAAGAAGCCAGCTGGGATTTTGATAGGAATTGTGTTAAATCTATATATTGATTTGGGGGGTATTGCCACCTTAACAATATTACCTCTTCTGTGCACATGAGATGTCTTTCCACTTATTTAGATATTCCTTAATTTTTTCAACCATCTTTTATAGTTTTCAGAGTAATAAGTTTTGCATTTCTTTTGTTACATTTATTTCCAAATAATTCGATTCTTGCTGATGCTGTTGTAAATGGAATAATTTTAACTTCATTCTCAGATTATTCATTGTAAATGTATAAAAATACAATTGATTTTTATTTTAGTTTATTGTTATTTCTGTTTATTTGAGATGGGGTCTCATTCTGTTGCTCAGGCTGGAGTTCAGTGGCATGATCGTAGCTGCAACCTTGAACTCCTGGGCTTGAGAGGTCCTCCTACCTTCACCTTCCAAAAAGCTGGGATTACAGGCATGAACCATCTGGCCTGGCCAAAAATATAACTGATTTTTTTTTTTTAGTTGATCTTATGTCCTTTAAAGTTACAGATCTCATTTTTTAAGTTCTAATAGTTTTTCAGTGGATTTCTTAGTATTTTCTATGTATGCCGGGTGCGGTGGTGAGCGCCTGTAGTCCCAGCTACTCGGGAGGCTGAGGCTGGAGGATCACTTGAGCCCAGGAGTTCTGGGCTGTAGTTTGCTATGCCAATCAGTTGTCTGCACTAAGTTCGGCATCAATATGGTGACCTCCAGGAGCAGGGGGCCACCAGGTTGCCTAAGGGGTAAACCGGCCCATGTCAGAAATGGAGCAGGTCAAAACTCACTTGCTGATCAGTAGTAGGATTGCGCCTGTGAATAGCCACTGCACTCCAGCCTGGGCAACATAGTGAGACTTCATCTCTAAAAAAATATATATTAAAAGTATTTTCTATATATAAGATCATGTTCGCTGGGCACGGTGGCTCACACCTATAATCCCAGCACTTTGGGAGGCTGAGGTGGGTGGATCAGGAGGTCAAGAGTTCAAGACCAGTCTGGCCAACATAGTGAAATCCTATCTCTACTAAAAATATTTTAAAAAATTAGCCAGGCATGGTGGTGCAAGCCTGTACTCCCAGCTACTTGGGAGACTGAGGCAGGAGAATCGCTTGAACCCGGGAGGTGAAAGTTGCAGTGACCCAAGACTGCCACTGCACTCCAGCCTGGGCAACAGAGCAAGACTGTCTCAAAAAAACAAAAACAAAAAACAGTGTTATCAGTGATTAGGCATAGTTTTACTTCTTCCTTTCACATCTTTTCATTTTCTTGCCTAAGTGCCCTGCTAGCCCCTCCTGAAGTGGCAAAACTGACAGGCTTATCTTGCTTCTGATCTCGATCTTAGGGGAAACCCTTCAGTCTTTCACCATTGAGTATGAAGTTTGCCGTGGGTCTTTGTACATACCCCTCTTTGGGTTAAGGAGGTTCCCTTCTAGTCCTAGCTCCCTCACTGTTTTCATCACTAAAGGGTGTCTGAATTGATTAAATGATTTTTGTACATCTTTTGAGATGATGATGTGGGGTTTTTTCCGCCTCTATTCTGCTATTATGTATTACATTAATTGACTTTTGGATGTTAAACCAACTTTGCATTCCTGGTCTCATACTCAGTCATGGTGTGTAACCTTTTTATATGTTGCTGGATTTGGGTTGTTAGTCTTTGTTGAGAATGATGAACATTTTTCTTTAAATCTTTAAAAGCGGCCTGGTGCAGTGGCTCATGCCTGTAATCCTAACACTTTGGGAGGCCGAGGCAGGTGAATCACGAGGTCAGGAGCTCGAGACCAGCCTGGCAAACATGGTGAAACCCTGTCTCTACTAAAAATACAAAAGTTAGCCATGTGTGGTGGCGTGCACCTGTAGGCCCAGCTACTCGGAAGGCTGAGGCAGGAGAATTGCTTGAACCCGAGAGGCGGAGGTTGCAGTGAGCTCTGAGATTGCACCACTGCACTCCAGCCTGGGCAACAGAGCAAGACTCAGTCTCAAAAAAAAAAATCTTTAAAAGAAACCTTATGTCACCATCATTACAATAAAATCAATATTAGTTGTAATAGATAGAAAAGGAAACAACCTAACTATTATAAATTCTGGCTAGATATTCTCATTTGCCCTGGGCTTAAAGCCTACAATTTTGTTATTGTTGATGCTGTTAAAAACAGAGAATAGAAGGGACATTGATTTGTGCATCAATAAAGAAAGAATGAGTGTTGTTTATTGAAACATATCAAACAAAAATACATAAACATTCACAAATAGGTAATGAAACTTAAACCCTTTCCATCACCTATGGAGGCTGCTAACAGGTAACAGCTTCTGAAAGCTGACAAATGAAGAGAAAGAAGTAAACGTTTACTGCTTTGCTTGTTGGAACTCTAGATCAAGGTAACTAAAGAATAGATGTGGGAACATTTTTCTTTATAGATGAATTCTAGATAATACGTGAAGAAGGAATGAAGAATTTTAACCTTGCCATTTTGCAGCTTATGAGGACATCACAGGGCTGGACCCTGATCAGAACACCTCCTGCCACCCGCAGGCGAGGGGTGGAGGAGGACTTTCTGAGGGAGAGGGTGGGCCATCACCCAGCCCTCCTCAGCCACACGTTCCGTGCCTCCCCAGGGAGGTGGAGGTTGCAGTGAGCTGAGATGGTGCCATTGCACTCTAGCCTGGGCAACAAGAGTGAAACTCCATCTCAAAATACACACACATTGTGTGTGTGTGTGTGTGTGTGTGTGTGTGTGTGTGTGTGTGTACATGTATAAATTCTAAAATTCCAAATCCTCTGCCTGGGATATACCAAAATTCCAGATTCCTATAGGAATCTATAGGAATAGATTAGGAATAGTCTGCATAAGCATCCCCCAGCAAAACCCTGGTGGCCGAGTCTCAAAACAGCTTCTTCACGTGTTGCCACAGCTGTTCGTGAAGGGTAGGAATTATGTCCTTTGTGACCCCACAGAGAAGGGGCTCCTGGAACTTGGTTCCCCTGGACTTCACCCCACGTGCCTTTTCCCTTTGCTGATTTTACTCTGTATCTTTTCACTGTAATAAGTCACAGCCTGCTGGTGAGTCCTGGGAGTCCTCCTGGTGAATTGTTGCACCTAGAGGTGGCCTTGGGGACCCCCAGCACAGGCAGAATCACACATTCATTCCTGGACTTACAGACGAAGAAGTATAAGAGTAGGAAAAGCTAAGTGGAATCTCTTGAGACAGTCACTCCTCACCAAGAGGTGACAGATGCTAGGCAGTGCTCCCATTATGTCCCCTGTTCATGTGCCAGTCTGCAAAAATCAGATGGTCCTAGCAGGTGGCAGGGGGCTGCTGCAAACCCACCAACAGGAGCTCTGGCTGCTGCCGCTGTGCCAGGTGTGACCTTCCTTAACTGAGCAGGTTCACAGGCTCTAGTGTGTGTTGTGCAGCTGTCAAAAGTGTTCCCTTTCATCCTCCTCTGGAAGGGGATGAGAAGCAGCTCACATGCACAGGGATGAGCAGCCTTGCCCCAGGACAATTTCACTTGTCCCATTGCAGAGGAAATGGGCCTCTCTGGACATCCCACAACCTCTCCCTGGGCCACTGTATTTATGACTTCATGTTAACTGACCTGATGGGCAAGAAGGGCGGGGTCCACAGAGGTGTTGGTCAGACACCTGCACTGCAGAGGTTCAGGGAAACCTGCGATCATTCAGGGTCAGGCTTGGCCCCTCTGTGAGCTCTACTGGGCAGCACATGGCAGACATCCCCTTGGAAGTAAATTCAAGTTATTGTACTTTTGATCTCTTGCCACTAAAAAAAGGCACATAGGCCTTGGTGGGCCTCTGGAGGTTTCGGATGCAACACAGTCCACACTTGGGACTGCTGCTGTGACTCCTGCCAGGATGCAGGGCAAGCGACTTCCTGCTTGGTCCTCAAAATCCAGCACACGCCCTGGTGCTAGAAATAGCTGTGGTAGAGACAGAGCCCCGTAGTGTTTCCAGTAGAAGCCTGGTAAGAGAGTCGTCGTGCGTAAACTTATGGTCCCAGATCAAGGCTGTGTGTTCCCTAGTAGGGAATGTACATTGTTACAAAAACAAAACAAACAAAACTGGACCTTGGGACATTGGGGCACCAAGTGACCAGGTAGATAGGGCAGTCTGCCACAGGAGCTGGTTCTGTTGGGCCCAAGAAGTCCCACAGTGGGGCAGGCCCAAGGCCATCCTTCCCACAGTGGCAGCACCCACAGCATCCCAGTGCACAGGTAAGCACAAGCGAGCACCTATGTCACCCGCTGCTGTGGCTCCAGCATGCTCCCTGACAGTAGCCAAAACCTGCCCCCAGGGGAGAGGCTCTTTGACAAATGGCTTGTGTTTCCAGGTTCCTGATGTTGTCTTATGAGGCACAGAGCTCTTAAGTTGACAGTAACAAATGAATTACATAAGGTAAAGTGTTTTACCTTATGGTTAGCTCTTGTCTTTTTTTTTTTTTTTTGAGACAGAGTCTTGCTCTGTTGCCAGGCTGGAGTGCAGTGGCACAATCTCTGCTCACTGCAGCCTCCGCCTCCTGGGTACAAGCGACTCCTGCCTCAGCCTCCTGAGTAGTTGGGATTATAGGTGCATGCCACCACACCTGGATACTTCTTGTATTTTAGTAGAGACAGGGTTTCACCATGCTGCCCAGGATGGTCTAGATCTCTTGACCTTGTTATCCGCCCACCTCTGCCTCCCAAAGTGCTGGGATTACAGGCGTGAGCCACTGTGCCCCCGGCCGGTTAGCTCTTTACCTGTTTTGTCTAAGAAATTCTGACTCTGAGATCATCAAGATAGTCTCCTATGTTCCGGTCTGCAATCTACTTGAACTTAATTTGTTTATGGGCTGGCCGAAGTGGCTCATGCCTGTGATCCCAGCATTTTGGGATTTTGGGAGGCTGAGGTGGGAGGATCACTTGAACCCAGGAGGTTGAGGCTGCGGTGAGCTATGTTGGTGCCACTGTACTCCAGCCTGGGCAACAGAGCATGACACTGTCTCAATTAAAACAACAACAAAAAAAGAATTGTGGTATCTGCCTTATCCAGGTTCCTACCATTTTACTGTATTTGATTCATCTGTGTGCCTCTGTTTCTTTCTCTCTACACAGTAACATATTTTTCTGAACCATTTGAGGGTAACTTAAAGAAAAAAATGCCCTTTTATGCATAGATACTTTGGTGTGTATGTCCTAAAAATGAGGACATTCTCTTACATAGCTATAACAGTTATCAAAAGCAGGAAATTAACATCAAGACAATACTATTGTCTAATCGACAGACCTTAACATTGCCAATTGCCGCAATACGATCCTTATAGAAAAAGAAACTCCAGGATCATCATTATATTCAGTTGTCAAGCCTTCTTAGTTCCTCGGGTCTGGAAAAGTTTCTGAGTTCACAGATCAGATATTTTCTTGTCTGTCTTGAGTATAGGCTGACAATTTTGCAGAAGTCACCAAACTGTGTCGTCTGAGGTTTCTGCATGATTATAATCAATTTCTGCACTTTTGGTGAGGCTATCAGGGGAGTGATGTTGTATTCTCAGTGCATTGTGCAATCCAGCATGGGCAACTGAGCAATCCCCATCTTTCTTTGAGCATTTCCTTATTTTCTATCACAGTAAGATTCTCTAGGTGCATCTAGTACTTTCCTTATTCCACCAGGGAATCAGACATTCCTTCAAGAAAAAGAAGAACAGTTTTGTTTGTTTGTTCTTGTTGCCCAGGCTGGAGTGCAATGGTGCGATCTCAATTCACTGCAACCTCCGCCTCCCAGGTTCAAGCGATTCTCCTGCCTCAGACTCCTGAGTAGCTGGGATTACAGGCATGTGCCACCATGCCTGGCTAATTTTAGATTTTTAGTAAAGATGGAGTTTCTCCATGTTGGTCAGGCTGGTCTCAAACTCCTGACCTCAGGTGATTCTCCCACCTCAGCCTCCCAAAGTGCTGGGATTATAGGTGCGACCCACCAGGCCCAGCCTTGAGCCCTGTTCTTTTTAGTGCATGTCTTGGTCCCTTTTCTGTTGCTGCAACAAAATACTACAGACTGGATACTTTATTTTTTAAAAAAGATATTTATTTGGCTCATAATTCTGGAGGCTGGTAAGTCCAAAGGCATGGTGCTGGCATCTGGCCAGGGTCATTCTGTGGCAGAAGGGTGGAAGGGCGGAAGTGGAAGTGAGCACAGGAGCAAGAAAGAGGCTATTACCAGGGTCTGAAGTTGCTTTTTGACAACCCACTCTGGAGATAACTAACCTGCTCCCAAAATAAAAACATTCATTTATGAGGGTTCTGTCCTCATGACCCAATCACCTCTTACTAGGCCCCACCTCCCAACACTATTGCATTGGGGATTAAATCCAACACATGAACTTTTGGCGCATGCATTTAGTAGTGGACAATGGTATTTAGAAACCAAGGTTTGGGCCCTAGGTGTGTTCATTACTACTGGAGTGTCACTGCTTCTATGCCCTCTCATGAAAACAAGTAAACAGATGTATGGAGATATACGCACACACACACGTTTATGTGAGTGTATAAATATTTATATATAAAATATATAGACAGAGATGGGTATAGATATATATGTTATCCACAAACTGAGCTTACACTGGTATTTTTGGTTCTAAATCCAGAACCACAAGGTTTGTTCTTTTTTTTTGAGACAAAGTCTCACTCTTGGCCAGGCTAGAGTACAATGGCACGATCTCGGCTCACTGCAACCTCTGCCTCCTAGGTTCAAGTGATTCTCATGCCTCAGCCTACCGAGTAGCTGGGATTTTAGGCGCCTGTCACCACGCCCAGCTAATTTTTTTTGTTTTTTTTTTTTTTTTTTTAGTAGAGACGGGGTTTCACTATGTTGGCCAGGAGAGCCTCTATCTTCTGACCTCGTGATTCACCCGCCTCGGCCTCCAAAGTGCTGGGATTACAGGCATAAGCCACCATGCCTGGTTGTTTGCTCTTTGTTCTATTCTTCCTCCTTTTCTTTTTCTTTTTTTTTTGAGACAGGTTCATGCTCTGTTGCCCAGGCTGGACTACAGTGGCACAGTCTCAGCTCACTGCAACCTCTGCCTCCGGGGTCCAAGTGATTCTCGAGCCTCAGCCTCCCAAGTAGCTGGGATTATAGGCATAAGCCACCATGCCAAGCTAGTTTTTGTATTTTAGTAGAGATGGGTTTCACCATGTTGGCCAGGCTGGTCTTGAACTCTTGACCTCAAGTGATCCACCCATCTCAGCCTCCCAAAGTGCTGGGATTATAGGCATGAGCCACTGCACCTGGCTTCTTTCCTTTTTTTTTTTTTCTTTTCTTTTCTTTTCTTTTTTTTAAAGACGGGATTTCACCATGTTGGTCAGGCTGGTCTTGAACTCCCGACCTAGGTGATCCGCCTGCCTTGGCCTCCAAAGTGCTTGGATTACAGATGTGAGCCACTGCACCCGGCCAATTCTTTCCATTTTTATTACTCCTTTCTCCAACGGTGAAAACTCTGGCTTTTGTTATCCACATATGATATATACCTATTTACATAGACAGGAGTTTCAGAACCGATAACACATACCTCCAGAAACTATAAACTAGAGATGAACATTTGCTTAGAGTTCCTTTTGTCTTCGGCCTGAGGGTATGTAGTACATGTGTTATTTATTTGAAATACTATTTAGATAATTCGTTTCTGCTTATATTCAATTTTAGTTTTTCTCCCCTCTCATCTTTGTTGATTTTATTTTCTTTTTTCCACAATGTAAGTATTAACATGGTTCCAAAGTTCTGGTCAGAGCACTCTGCTCCATCCACTCCTCCTGTCCTGCCATTCCATTCCCAACTATACTTCCCGAGTTATTCAACTCTTCAGTTTCCGCTTTATCGTTCCTGTGCTTCTTGGTTTTGTTTTTCTTTTTGTTTTTGAGATGGAGTCTCACTCTGTCACACAGGCTGGAGTGCAGTGGCATGATCTCAGCTCACTGCAACCTCCGCCTCCTGGGTTCAAGCAGTTCTCCTGGCTCAGCCTCCTGAGTAGCTGGGATTACAGGTGTATGCCATTGTGCCTGGCTAATTTTTGTATTTTTAGTACAGACAGGGTTTTGCCATGTTGGCCAGGCTGGTCTCTAACTCCCAACCTCAGGTGATCCACCCACCTCAGCCCCCCAAAGTGCTGGGATTACAGGTGTGAGCCACTATGCCTGGCCTTTCCTGTGCTTCTTTTTGCATAAATGAACAGACACATGTAACTTTTCTTATTTCCTCTTCTTTCTTACACAAAAGATATTAATAGCATACTAGAGACATTATTTTGCATTTTGTTTTCTTTGCCCAACAAGATATCTTGGATGTCACACCATAGCAGTTTATAGAGATTTTCCTCATTCTTCCTTGTAGCAGTGGAGTACCCCACTGGGGGGAATGTATCATAGTCCATTTAGTGATTCTGTTGTATGGGCCTTTAGAGTTGTTCCAATATTTTGTAATTACCAACAAAGCTTCAATGAATACTTGAGTTTTTTTTTCTTTTTTAAGATGGAGTCTCACTCTGTCACCAGGCTGGAATGCAGTGGTGGGATTTCGGCTCACTGCAACCTCTGCCTCCTGGGTTCAAGCAATTCTCATGCCTCAGTCTCCCGAGTAGCTGGGCCTACAGGTGCACGCCACCATGCCCGGCTAATTTTTGTGTTTTTAGTAGAGACGGGGTTTCCCTGTGTTGGCCAGGCTGCTGTGGAACTCCTGACCTCAAATGATCCACCCACCTTGGCCCCTCAAAGTGCTAGGATTACAGGCATGAGCCACCGAGCCCAGCCCTCCTGCAGAACATATTTGGCTGACAAGTATCAGGGCCATCACAGAGAACAGCTGAGCCTTAAACACTGTGGAGGTTGGGGCGCTGACCCCTGCACAGCCAAAAGTCCACTACGACTTTCGCCCCTCTAAAACTTAACTACCAATAGCCTACTGTTGACAGAAAGCCTTACAGATAACATAAACAGTCCATGAACCCTATTTTGTATGTTTACTGTGCTATTACAGTTATACTGTGTTCTTACAATAAAGTAAGCTAGCAAAAAGAAAATGTTAAGAAAATCGTACAATACATTTATAGTACTGTACTATATCGATGCCATAAGTTTATGCCAGCCATTTACAAGATGAATCATCTGTGTGAAAGGGCAGCACCCGCAGCTGCGGACCTCAATCTACAATACATATCAAGCAACTTAAATTTTTTTTACTGTCATGACTTTTCTCTGCTTCTTGGGAGCACTTCCAGCATAACTAAAGATATGCGTCCTGTGGTGTTATTCAAGATTTGTAGTACTGCACCAAACATGATGAAAAAAAATAACATGAGAACTGAGAGAGATCCCCTTTTTTTTTTTTTGCAAATGAAGTCTTGTTTTGTTGTCCAGGCTGGACTGCAATGGTGAGATCTAGGCTGGCAGCAACCTCTGCGAGGTTCAACCTACCAGGTTCAAATGATTCTTTTGCCTCAGCTTCCCGAGTAGCTGGGATTACAGGTGTGGGCTACCAGGCCCAGCTAATTTTTTTTTTTTTTTTAAAGATGGGGTCTCACCATATTGGTCAGGCTGGTCTTGAACTCCTGACCTCAGGTGATCCGCCCGCCTTGGCCTCCAAAGTGCTTGGATTACAGGTGTGAGCCACCACACCCGGCCTTTTTTTTTTTTGAGGTGGAGTCTCACTCTGTTGCCCAGGCTGGAGTGTGGTGGCGTGATCTTGGCTCACTGCAACCCCTGCTTCCCAGGTTCAAGTGATTCTCCTGCCTCAGCCTCTGAAGTAGCTGGGATAACAGGTGTGTGCCACCATGTCCGGCTAGGTTTTTGTATTTTTAGTAGAAACGGTGTTTCACCATGTTGGCTAGGCTGGTCTTGAACTTCTGACTTCAAGTGATCTGCTCCAAGTGCTGGGATTACAAGCGTGAGCTACTGCACCCAGCCAAGAGATCCCTTTTTTACTGGAAGGACAAACTGCTCCCTTGGAGCTGATGAGAAGCATGGAGCTTTAAGCGGATCCTTGAAACTCTTGAACTCACTGCAGTAACTACAGGAGATGGCTGTGAAATCGGTAGAGCAGTACAGTATGTCCTAGAGTTAATCGTATGCAGTTATAAGCTTTTTGTTAAGCAATTTTAATCCAGTTAATGGTAAGCAAAGTGCAATGCCATGAAAAGCCCTGTATTTTGCATGTTTAAACTGTTTTTCATCCTTTGCTTGTCAGGTTTTCAAGATGGGACCCGTTCCTGAATCTTCTTTCTAGTGGTAGAAAATGGCACATATTGGCCGGGCGTGGTGGCTCATGCCTGTAATCCCAGCACTTTGGGAGGCCGAGGCAGGTGGATCACCTGAGGTCACGAGTTCGAGACCAGCCTGGCCAACATAGCAAAACCCTATCTCTACTAAAAATACAAAAATTAGCTGGGTATGGTGGCGTGCACCTATAGTCCCAGCTACTCGGGAGGCTGAGGCAGGAGAATCCTTTGAACCCGGGAGGCGGAGGTTGCAGTGAGGTGAGATCGCACCACTGCACTCCAGCCTAGGTGACAGAGTAAGACTCCATCTCAAAAAAAAAAAAAAAAGGAAAATGTCACATACTGTTCTGGGGTGCCACTCACACTGAACTTATGGTTTGTCCAATGAATCTGTGAGCAGGAGGTGGTTTTGTTGTTGGAGGATTATCAGTCTGACAGTGAAGCAAAGGATGCCATATGGGAGGCACCATGCTTCCAGCCACATCTCAGAATGTGTTTTTCTCATTCATTATGGTATATATGACCCATCAGTGATAGCCAAAAACTGAGTTGTTTTCATAGTATTTGTTTCCATATTTTTCCCCCTACTAATGTGCCAACCCTCACATCATTTGCCCTGAAAAAAATTCGTAACTAGCTTGGAGGTGGCTGTAGCTGCTGACTTGCTGTGCAGCTTGTGCTTTAGGACCTGCAATCATTCCATCTCATTGTTCAGGCTGCAGCTATATTTATACTGCACCTTTACATTTCTCTTAACTACAAATGGTGCCATGTAGCGTGTGTTTTAATATGTAAGTTCTGACCAAAAATTTTTTTTTTTTTTTGAGACAGAGTCTTGCTCTTGTCGCCCAAGCTGGAGTGCAATAGCATGATCTCGGCTCACTACAACCTCCGCCTCCCAGGTTCAAGGGATTCTCCTGCCTCAGCCTCCCAAGTAGCTGAGATTACAGGCGCCTGCCACCATTCCCGGCTAATTTTTGTGATTTGGTAGAGACGGGGTTTTGCCATATTGGCTAGGCTGGTCTCAAACTCCTAACCTTGTGATCCACCTGCCTTGGCCTCCCAAAGTGCTGGGATTACAAGCGTGAGTCATTGCGCTGGCAACAAAAATTTTTCTGAGACAGAGTCTTGCTATGTTGTCCAGACAGGAGCATAGTGGTGTGATCTTGGTTTACTGCGGCCTCAAACTCCTGGGCTCAAGTGATTCTCCTATCTCAGCCTCTCATGTAGCTGGGACTACAGGCATGTGCCACCATATCCAGCTAATTAAAGAAAAATTTATTTTTTGAGACAGAGTCATGCTGTATCACCCAGGCTGGAGTGCAGTGGCACAGTCTCAGCTCACTGCAACCTCTGCCTCCTGTGTTCAAGCAATTCTCCTGCCTCAGCCTCCTGAGTAGGTAGAACTAGAGGTGCATGCCACCATGCCCAGCTAATTTTTTTTTTTTTTTGAGACAGAGCCTTGCTTTGTTGCCCAGGCTGGAGTGCAGTGGCACGATCTTGGCTCACTGTAACCTCTGCCTCTCGGGTTCAAGCAATTCTCTGCCTCAGCCTCCCAAGTAGCTGGGACTATAGGCACGCATTGCCATGCCTGGCTAATTTTTGTATTTTTAGTAGAGACGGGGTTTCACTATATTAGCCAGACTGATCTCAAACTCCTGGCCTCGTGATCCACACGCCTCCACCTCCCAAGGTGCTGGGATTACAGGCTTGAGCCACCACACCTGGCCAATTTTAAAATTTTTTCTAGATACAAGCGTCTAACTGTGTTTCCCAGGCTGGTCTGGAACTCCTGGGCTCAAGTGATCCTCCCACCTCAGCCTCCCAAAGTGCTGAGATTACACGTGTGAGCCACCGCACCTAGACTAAATTCTAACTTTCTTTAATAGATGTATGTATGCTATGGTAGTAAATGATAAAATAGACTAGTACCTGCATATATTTTATGCGTCCATGACATACCTAGCTTTTTCTTTTCTTTCTTCTTTCTTTTTTTTTTTTTTTTGAGACCGAGTCTTGGTCTGTAACCAGGCTGGAGTGCAGTGACACAATTTTGGCTCACTGCAAACTCCGCCTCCTGGGTTCAGGTGATTCTTCCGCCTCAGCCTCCCAAGTAGCTGGGACCACAGGCGCGTGCCACCACACCCGGCTAATTTTTTTGTATTTTTAGTAGAGACACGGTTTCACCATGTTGGCCAGGATGGTCTCTCAATCTCTTAACCTCGTGATCCGCCTACCTCGGCCTCCCAAAGTGCTGGGATTACAGGTGTGAGCCACCATGCCTGGCCCACTTTTTCTTTCTTTTTTTTTTTCTGAGACTCGTCTCACTCTTGTCACCCAGGCTTGAATGCAATGGCTTGATCTCGGCTCACTACAACCTCAGCCTCCTAGGTTCAAGCAATTCTCCTGCCTCAGCCTTCCGAGTAACTGGGATTACAGGCGCCCACCACCACGCCCAGCTAATTTTTGTATTTTTATTAGAGATGGGGTTGCACCATGTTGGCCAGACTGGTCACAAACTCCTGAGCTCACAAACTCACAAACTTTGGCCTCCCAAAGTGCTGGGATTACAGGCATGAGCCACCACGCCCGGCCTAGCTTTTTCTTGATTTCTAAAGAAATTAGTGTTCAATATTTCTAAAGCAACACAGTTCAATTGTGAGTTTTTTCAAATTGTCATAAGTTAAAAAAAAAAAAAATTCCAATATGTTTATTTAAAAAACCCACATGTAAGTGGCCCTAGGCAGTTGAGACCTGTGTTGTTCAGGGGTCAGCTGCATTTCCCCTCTCCCACACCCGCTTCTCTTAGCATTCGGGCCCTTCCTGCAGAGCTGCCACGGTTGCTCCTGAGTTGCTACTCTCTTCCTTGTGGGCCATGGCTTCCTGGGAAGCTTCAGAGAGCTGAGCTGGCATAGTATGGGCACTGCCTCCTGGGGGCTCTGCCAGGGTGCTGAGCCCTGAGTCATCGCAGAGCCCCATATGGCCATGCCCTCAAGTCTCAGGCACACTCCTGCCTCCACCCAAGCTAATCCACTTTTTCTCTGGTAGGCCCAGCACACTCCTGCTGACCTTCTTGGTCCAGGGGCCAGGAGGGGAGATCAGCACAGATCCCAAGGGGAGATGGTAGAGGCCTGTGCATGACCTTCAAAAGAGAGCAAAGTACCGGCCATTAAGAGGAAGAGGTGGGCTTAGAGGTTTCGGGGGGTGGGGCTGGGGTGTTCAGATTTTCTTTTTCTTTTTTTTTTTTTTTGAGACGGAGTCTCACTGTCGCCCAGGCTGGAGTGCAGTGGCACAATCTTGGCTCACTGCAAACTTTGCCTCCCAGATTCAAGCAATTCTCCTGCCTCAGCCTCCTGAGTAGCTGGGATTACAGGCGCCACCACCATGCCCGGCTTTTTTTTGTGTGTGTGTGTGTGTTTGGTAGAGATGGGATTTCACCGTATTGGTCAGGCTGGTCTCGAACTCCTGACTTCATGATCCACTCACCTCAGCCTCCCAAAGTTCTGGGACTGTGGATGTGAGCCACCACACCTGGCCCAGATTTTCTAGCGTATTAATCTAGATGTCCACATCCCAGTGTCAGGGTCCCACATTCCTAACTAGGACAATGACCTTAGTATGGCAGACTTGGCAAGGTTGAAAGTTCAACCCTCTGGGAGTTCTGATGCCTTAATAACAATCCTGTGCCTGATCTCCTCAGCTTTGGCCATCCTTTTGCCTGGCTGCCAAGGAGGCCTCTCGTGGATCTCACATTGTGCCTTTTCTGGTGATTAATCATGGTCAGCTTTTTATTACCTTTCTCCAAGGTATCACCTATAGCCCAGCAACATCTCTTTCAAGGTCACAGTCACTCCTCCACTTACACTTCCCAAAGGCCTAGGGTACTCTGTTCCCTTCCCCAGTGTCCTGCCCTGGTGTCACCACGGTGCACGTTTAACAGTTCCCATTTACAGCCATCCCACTTGCCACTGGTCATCATGGCCAGCACCCAGCAGCCAGCCAGCTTAGAGTTGGCTTCCTGAGACCACTCCCTGCACAAACTCTCTCGAGCCAGGTGCCCCAAAGGCAAACTTTGAAGGGCATCAGCACCACCCATAAGGGGCAAGGGCTGCTGGATTGGGCAGGCGAGAGACGGAGCTGAGATGCAGATGCAGCAGAGGCCTCAGCTGACAGCAAGGGTGTGATGAAGCTGGGATGGCTTTTTGGAGATGTCCCAAATTGAGGCAAGGGAGTTGGGGTCTCCATGCTCCCATTGACAAGTCTCCAGACATGGGCTGCCCCTGGAGGAAGGCATAACTTTGGCCAGCTCCCTTCCACTGAACACAATTCCCAGAAAGTCAGCTGTGAGCTGGCAGCAGCTCCTAACAGTGAGTGTCCAACGCTTCTGGAAATGGGTCTCCAGTCCTGAACGGTATCTGGGGTGTGTCACAGCTTCTGTGACTGTCCACTCAGTCTGGTCCAATCTCCCTGCTTTGGGATAGGCAGAGAGTTCCCCTACCTGGTTAGCAGTGGCAGCCTTGAGCTTAGACTCACCTTGTTCTCCTGCTCTAATGTTCCTATAATACCATAGTGTTACTAAGAAGTGGACCCAGGGGAGGAGAATCCAGAATCAGTTGGATAGAGTAAGTTAAATGCAAGGAATGACAGACAGCTGCAAAGTTTAAGGAACGTCCCTGTTACTGCACAAGCAAGAATAGAAAAGAAGCCACAGATTTATCTTTTTAATTATTTTATTTTATTTTATTTTTTTAAAGAGAGAAAAGGAGAAAGAAAGAAAGAAATAGCAAAAGAAAGAAAAAAAAAATGAAAGAGAGAAAGAAAGAGGAAGAGAAAGAGGGAGAGAGAATGGGATTCTTTTTTTATTGCCCAGGCTAGAATGCAGTCTAAAAATGAGTATTAAAAACCTCTTTTATGCCAATAATTGTGCTTAATAATGGAGACAAGAAGGAATAGGGGATGAAAATAACAAATAAGCAGACAACCAATATTTTATTTAAACCTGTGAAATGCTGTGCAATTGCTGAGGAGTGATTTACTTCCAATTATGTGGTCATTTTTAAAATAGGAATAATGTGATACTGAGAAAAATGTATGTTTTGTGGATTTGGGGAGGAGAGTTCTGTAAATATTTGTTAAGTCTAGTTGTTCCAGGTCTGAGTTCAAGTCCTGGATATCCTTGCTAATTTTCTATCTCGTTGATCTGTCTAATATTGACAGTGTAATGTTCAAGTCTCCCACTATTATTGTATGGGAGTCTAAGTCTCTTTGTAAGTCATTAAGAACTTGCCCTATGTATTTGGGTGCTCCTGTAATGGGTGCGTATATATTTAGGATCATTAGCTCTTCTTGTTGCATTGATCCTTTCAGCACCATGTAATGTCCCTCTTTGTTTCTTATGGTCTTTGTTGTTTTAAAGTCTGTTTTATCAGAGACGAAAATCATAGCTTCTGGTAATGCTAGCTGGCTGTTTTGCCCATTAGTTGATGTAGATTCTTCATTATGGTGATGCTCTTTACCTTTTGGTATATTTTTGGAATGGCTGATACTGGTTGTTCCCATCTATGTGTAGTGCTTCTTTCAGAAGCTCTTGTAAAGCAGGCCTGGTGGTGATGTAATCTCTGAGTACTTGTTTGTCCGCAAAAAATTTTATTTTTCCTTCACTTATGAAGCTTAGTTTGGCTGGATATGAAATTCTAGGTTGAAAGTTCTTTTCTTTAAGGATGTTGAATGTTGGCCCCCACTCTCTTCTGGCTTGTAGGG
>PVKP010022737.1:0-37259 GCA_004027715.1 Plecturocebus donacophilus | reverse complement strand
TCCCATATTTCTTGGATACTTTGTTCATTCCTTTTTACCCTTTTTTCTGTCATCTTGCCTTCTCGTTTTATTTCATTGAGTTGATCTTCGACCTCTGATATCCTTTCTTCTGCTTGGTCAATTCGACTGTTGAAACTTGTGCATGCTTCGCGAAGTTCTCGTGTTGTGTTTTTCAGCTCCATCAATTCACTTATATTCTCTAAGTTGTCCATTCTCATTAACATTTCGTTAAATATTCTTTCAAGATTCTTAGTTTCTTTGCATTGGGTTAGAACATGTTCTTTTAGTTCGCAGAAGTTTCTTATTATCCACCTTCTGAAGCCTGATTCTGTGAGTTCATCACACTTATCCTCCGTCAAGCCTTGTTCTCTTGCTGATGAGGAGCTGCGATCCCCTGTAGGAGGAGAGGCATTCTGATTTCGGGTGTTCTCAGCCTTTTTGCACTGGTTTCGTCCCATTTTTGTGGATTTATCCACCTGTCGTCTTAGTAATTGCTGACTTTCAGATTGGTTCTCTGAGTGGACGTCCGGCTTGTTGGTGATGAAGTTTTTTCTGTTTCTTAGTTTTCCTTTCGGGGGGCGCTCCTTCCCCACAGAGCTGGGCCTTCCCGGGTTCAGCTGTGCTTGTTCTCAGTTCTCAGTGCTTCCAATTGCTGTTCTCCTTGTGGGGATGGGACTGGCCGAACCTGACTAAAAGGGCATCCAGTCCCATACACTCCGCACCGAGAAGCGCTGCGCTGGCCAAAAGAGTTGCGCTGGTGACCCGTGTGGCTCCTTCGCTGGGAATCTCCCAGTCTGTGGGCATCAAAAATTCGTCTGCAATTGCGGCATCCACTTCCTCTCTGCGCTTTCACTGGAAGCTACAATCCTGAGCTGCTGCTACGTGGCCATCTTCGATCTCTCTCCCTGCATTTTTCTAATGACCAGTGATACTAAGCTTTTTTTCATATGCTTGTTGGTCGCATGTATGTCTTCTTTTGAAAAGTGTCTGTTCATTTCATTTGCCCACTTCTTAATGGGTTTATTTCTTATAAATTTGTTTAAGTTCCTTACAGATGCTGGATATTAAATCTTTGTCTGTTGCATGGTTTGTGAATATTTTCTCCCATTCTATAGGTTGTCTGATCACTCTGCTGATAGTTTCTTTTGCTGTGCAGAAGCTCCTTCATTTAATTAGATCCCCTTTTGTCAATAGTTGCTTTAGTTGTAATTGCATTTGACATCTTCATCATGAAATCTTTACTGGGGCCTCGGTTCTGAATAATATTGCTTGGGTTGTCTTCCATGGTTTTTATAGTGCTGAGTTTTACATTTAATTCTTTAATCCATCTTGAGTTAATTTTTGTATATGGTTTAAAGAAACGGTCCAGTTTCAGCCTTCTGCATTTGGCTAGCCAGTTATCCCAACACCATTTATTGAATGGAGAATTCTTTTCTTATTACTTAAATTTGTCAGGTTTGTCAAAGATCAGATAATTGTAGGTGTGCAGTCTTATTTCTGAGTTCTCTATTCTGTTCCATTAGTCTATTTTTTTGTTTGTTTTGTACCAGTACCAAGCTGTTTTGATTAGTGTAGCCATGTAGTATAGTTTGAAATCAGGTGGTGTGATATCTCCAGCTCTGTTATTTTTGCTTAGGATTTCCTTGGCTATTTGGTTTTTATCTAATTTTTAACTATTGGTAGAAATAAAGTCTCACTATGTTGCCAAGGCTGGTCTCAAACTTCTTGGGCTCAAGCAATCCTCCATTCTAGGCCTCCCTAAGTGCTGGGAATGCAGGTGTGAGCCACCATGCCCATCTTGAATTACTATGTAAACAATTATATTTTCCTCTGAATCTTCAATGCCACAAATTTCCTACTAACTTTTGTATTTGAGCAAACACATTTTCTAGTACTACTTTTAGACACTTTGATAGGTGACTTATGTACTGAATTATTGCATGTTTGTTATTGGTTTCATATCTAAGGAGGCACATGGCTTGGTAAACATTCTTAGCTAGCATAGTTTTCCCTCAATGCCTGCACATAGTATCACAGTACCATCTCTTAGCTAATATTGATGGAAAACGTCAGAGACCATGCTGATTTTCTTACTTTACCTTGTAGTTAACCTCCTTCTTCTTCTTTCATGGCTTATAGGAAATCTTTCTTTATCCAAATTTCAACCAGCTCGCGGGACTATAACAAACTCTTTCTACATAGAAATTGAACTTTTGTTCATGATGTTTTCTTATACTCATTTCTGCAATTTTTTCTGCTCTAGTTTTTCTGTCTTCAGAAAACAATTATTTCTATGTTTGATCAACACTATCTTTCATGGCTGTAATATCTTGTATGTGATTACTTTGGTTCTGTTTCTGCAGCTCTACATTGTGTACTATTTTTTCCACTCTATCCTCCTTGTGTTTTACTCATCGATTTAAAAATGCTAATTCTACTCACTGACGTTCTTCTTGTCATTTTTAAAGGAAGTTTTGTAGAGTTACCCTAAAATTCTTTGTTGCTTTTATACTCTTCACTTCTGAATCTGGGCAATTCCAATCATTCCTATTAATTGGCCCAAAATAGGTTGATGAATTGTCTTTGATTTCCCCTCCCTGTTGAAACAGATGCTGTTGGAATCTTCTCTGTAATCTTTGAACTGGTTGGTTTATTTGGTTATTCAGCTGCTTGAAGGAGGATGTGAGCAGGCCCTGAGGCAATAGACAGCTGCATTCTGGGTTTGTTATTTCTGTTCACTTTCCTTTCAAATTGGTTGACTCTCCTGCCAAGGAGCACATCTCAATTTTGTCATTCTTTAGCTTTGGCACAAGTAGCTCACCCTAGCAAGATAGTTGTTGTGTCACAAAATTCTTTTAATGGGACTTGTGCAAAATGTCTTTTTGTAGCTACAAAGTTTATCCCTTCACTTCTCTCCCTTCCCATCTTTTTTTTTCTGGCAGCTTTGCCTTCTCTCCACTCTTCCTGATTATGAAGCTGAATCTGCACACCAAAATAGAATAATCGTAATGCGCCTCTTCAGCCCTGTGGCACCTGCAATTGTCTAGCGGGGAATGGGTGTAGGCCTAGAGCTGGGAGTTTCTTTTTTTTCCTACCAGTCACCCACTGCTTAGCTCCCAGGCCTCCCACTTCCAACATACAGGGCATTAGTAAGAACTTCTAGAAACTTATTACTTGCTTCTTATACATTGTTTCTTCTTATCAATTCAGGAGCAAATATATTAAAGATTAGTATTTATTCTCTTTATTCTCTTAGTATTCACCTAGATAAAACAACGGCTATTATTTAAAATTACATATTATGATTTTATGGTATGGGCTATTATTTACTTCCTCTTAGCATAAATAAAATTTATTTAAGGTTCGTCTTATGCCAATGTGCCCTTATTGTATTTCCTAGCAATCTCTCTCCAACTATGCAAACACAATTTTGATCTTCTAAAAAGATAAAATGTTATTTTTAAATTAACTAATTAATTGATTTAGTTAGTTTTTGAGATGGAGTGTGACTCTTTCACCCAGGCTGGAGTGTAGTTGCAGGATCTCAGCTCACTGCAACCTCTGCCTCCTGGCTTCAAATGATCCCCCACCTCAGCCTCCTAAATAGCTGGAACTACAGGCACCTATCACCACACTGGACTATTTTTTTTTTGTATATTTAGTAGAGACAGGGTTTCACCGTGTAGGCCAGGCCGTTCTCAAACTCCTAATCTCAAGCAATCCCCCACATTGGCCTACCAAAGTCTGGGATTATAGGCATAAGCCATAGGCACCTGGCCTAAAAAGATAAAATGTTAGACTCAGCAATTACAGACCACTGAGCTTGATGTGGCTTTTGAACAGCAAAGAGGGGCATGAGGTCTCATAGCATGGTAGTCACTTTCTCTGAAAAAAATCTTTTAATAATCCCTTCTCTTACTACACTTTTTTTTTTAATTAGATGAGTTGTTTCAAAATCAAATAGTAAGTAATTTCCTTCGAAAATCTTTCTATGCAGGCTTTTTATCATACTCTTCTGATATCTGATATCAATTATATTGATAACTCAGTTAAAACCAAGGGAGGGTCCAGGCATGGTGGGTCATGCCTATAATCCCAGACTTTGGGAGGCCAAGGCAGGCAGATCACCTGAGGTCAGCTCTTTGGGATCAGCCTGGTCAACATGGTGAAACCCCGTCTCGACTGAAAATACTCAAATTAGCTGGATGTGGTGACTTGTGCCTGTAGTCCCAGCTACTGGTGAGACTGTGGCAGGAGAATCTATTGAACCTGGGAGGCAGAGATTGCAGTGAACTGAGATCATGCCACTACACTCCAGCCTGGGTGACAGAGCAAGACTCTGTCTTAAAAAAACAAAAAACAAAACAACCACAACAACAAAAACTGAGGCAGGAATATTACATCTAACACTGTTAGAAGAACCACTACCTCCTTTTCTATAACCACTGAGTAGTCCTAATACTACTGTCTTGGGGATAATTCTCACCATTATCACTGTAGGAGACCAGGAATAAAAGAGAGCCCAGGATCTCAGCACCTCAGGAAAGCATATGGCAGAGTGTCTTTAAAATCCCCAAGTAAATCATAAAGAAACATGAGATAAAAGTAGGCGAGGGAGTAAACTTTATAACTAGTGAAGGAATTATATCCAGAGGTGCTGACAATTGGTAGATGTGAACATTTCCTAAAGTAAAAATGTTAAGGAATCCTATAGGATCTTATCCTTTTCTTGATCTTGTTTAACATTGATATCACTTCCTTTAATGTTTATCATAATATTTTCAAAGCAAAAAACAGAAAGAATGATAAACATAGAAAATGGTACTGAACTATGATCTATAGCTAAAATAAAAAATAGGTATAAAATATGAGATGTTTGATTTGGTTTGGCTGTGACCCCATTCAAATCTCATCTTGACTTGTGGTTTTCATAATCCTCATGTGTCATGGGACAGAGTTGGTAGTAGGTAATTGAATCATGGGGGTGGTTTCCTCCATGCTACTCTCTTGATAGTGAGTTCTCATGAGATCTTGTGGTTTTATAAGAGGCTTTTCCCCCTTTTGCTCAGCATTTTTCCTTGCTGTTGCCATGTGAAGAAGGATGTGTTTGCTTTCCCTTCCTCCATGACTGAAAGTGTCCTGAGGTCTCCCCAGCATGCTGAACTGTGAGTCAATTAAACCATTCCTTTATAAATTACCCAGTCTCTGGTATGTTTTTATTAGCTGTGTGAGAATGGACTAATACAATGCTATGCTTCCAAAAAATAAATTTACTTGAATAGTTACAGTATGTGGGGGACAAGGCTTTGCAATAGAATTAAACATAGACAGGATTTTAAGCTATATGTATTTGATTCAACAGTATCAAGCAAACTTATTTGGTATTAATATAAGTCCAACAGAAGTCCTAACCTCAGAATATAGAACATGTGGTCTAGACCAATTAGACACATCTGGTGTTTTCTGGAACTTTGGTGGGTAGGTGAGTGAGAAGAGGTGCTGGTGACAGTCTTTTTTTTTTAATTGAAAATTAAGAATGTTGACTGTATAGTCTAGTTAAGAAATACTTTTTTATGACTGCCAAGATTTAGGCCCCAACTTAGGAGCAAGCGTCACCTTAACCTTCCAGGAAATTTTGGGTGTGACCCGCTGCATGAATGGAATTTCACCATGACATTTAACAGACTTAAAGTGTACTTGCAAGATTGTTTCATAAATAAGGAATTTCATTCAGGATCCGTGAATGATGCAGTTTAACATGTGCTCTCAGCTTGTCTGCTGACCACCTCTTCTTTTCTAAATATGAAAGAGCACCAGAGAAGTTTTGCAAATAACATGGTATGGGATAAATAGTGTGCCCCTAAAGCTTATACATTGAGGTCACAACCTCCCAGTACATCAGAATGTAACTATTTGAGGGACATGTCTTTAAAGAATTCAGTGAAAGCTAGGTCATTAGGGTTGATCATAATGCAATATGACTGCTGTTCTTATATAAAGAGGAATTAGGACACAGATATGCACAGAGGGAAGGCCACATTAAGACACAGGGGGATAATTGGCACCTACAAGACAAGGAGAAAGCTCTCAGAAAAAACCATTTCTGCTACCTCCTTGATCTCAGATTTTAAGCCTCCAGAATTGTGGAAAATAAATTTCTGTTGTTTAAGCCACAATCTGTGGTAATTTGTTATGACAGCCCTGGCAAGCTGATGCAGAGCAGTTTGGTATGCTGTAAGATACAGACTACAAGTAACATTGCTTTGTGACCTAGTAACACAATGTGGACTGAAGAGCATTATTTCTTCTATGATGTAGTCAAGGTTGGAGAGGTATCTAATTTTATATGTGTGGAAAGTGTATTGGTGAGTAACATCACCAAAAGGCCCTTTGGATTCACATGACCAAAACTGGTAGTGACACAGGATGATGTCATATAGTTGCCCATATGTTTGTAAGATATGCTCTATCTTGAGATGTTCAAGGATTCTTTGTAGACTGAAAAATATATCCTCCAAATCAGAGATGTCTTACTTGTCAGGTTTGTTTCCATTTATACACTCTATATTCTAGTCTCAGATAAGTCATTAAGCAGAAAAATTATTCCCAAGTTTCTGCTACAGTAACTGCTGTAAGGAGCATGAGTGACCAGAGTGGGCTGGGATGATAGTGGCTATGGTGAGTGAGAGTAAAAGCTGAATACAATAGAAGAATTTAAGTTTAACTTAAAACCTGCCCCTAGGCCTAATGTCTATGATGCTCAGATTAAAATTAATATAGTTGATAATTTCAGAATTTTGTTTAGCATATTAGGGTAATATTTATTCTTACTAGTTACTAAATATTGATTTAAATTCTAGAAGTAAAAGTAAATGAAAGTTCTATTTCATCTCACTTTTACTTTCTTCAAAATTATTATGACAAATATTGGATAAATAAACACTCATAAACATTATAAGTGCTCATTAATAGCTATAGAGCAATGTTCCATGATTGTAAACATAGTTATATATCATAAAAATAATAATTAGGCTAAGAATAATGTTATAAAACATATTCTGTTTTAGGCTTCAAAATATCAAATTAAGGTAATTTATTTTTACATGTTAAAGAAATGGAAAACCAGAGAATAAGCAAAGGAAATGGAATATTGAGAAATATATTTAAAAGAGAGCAAAAAAGTGAAAATAATTAGCTATGACTAGTTATCTAATTCTAAAATGCATAACAATATTCAATGTGATGAAAAGAATGTTATCATACACTGTCTGTGGACACATATGTCCATTTAAAAAGCAATTTCGTAGTATATGTCAAGAACCTTTAAAATGCGTGTTTCCTTTTATTCAGTAATTCTTCTAAAAACGTATTCAATAGAAGTAAGTAGAAATATGGTCAAATTGTTACTTAAAATTGTCAAACACTGAAAAAATTAAAACATTAGGAAACAAAATGAATTACTAACATTCATAAAATAATCACTTGGTAATTAAAAGAGCATTTTTAAATAATATACAATGAGAAAATTCCTAGAATAAAATGTTAATCTGGACTAGAACAATGTATATTACAATAAAGTGTATATAAAATAGTAAAACTGGTACGTTTATTTTTATTATTTGATCATAGAATTATTATTTTAATTGTTTTGATTTTTATAAACTCTTTTTTTAAATTGCCTATTCCCAGGCATATTAATTTTATAATTAAAAATATTTATCCAAATAAAGCACAAAGTATAAATGTGCTGCTAAGAAATTCTGAGAATACAAAAAAAAATGAATCTTTTTAAATTAATTTTCCTGTTTTGCATTTTTGGGTTTTGAAATTCTTACGAAACATCTAGCTTTCTAAGTAAGCAAATGTCTTCTCTTTATTTTCCTTTTCTGAATGTTAGGAAAAAGTCTGCATCAGATCTTTTGTCAGAAACAAACTATATTTAAAAAGCTGAAATGTATGCTCTCATAAAAATATATTATCTATTTTTCCCATTAATCACTTATTATTGATTTAAAAAATCATTACAAGTATGACAAATGCTGCCAAGATATAAGCAGCATAAAAATAGGAAACATGTATTTATTGTCATTTCCATATTTCAGTGGATATTAAGATGTAATCTGTAAAAGGGGCTGTGGAAAGTGTAGTGTTTACTGCTCTATTCAAAGTCTGTGACTTGTTAGTGCTTTTATAATGGTAAGGTTACTATGGAACAGTGGAAGAACATTGGACACTAACTAAAATGATAAAGATCAATAACTTCAGCTGTGTAGAAACTGCATCATTTCATTTTAGGAAAGTAATTTAATTTTCCTGGTTAAAAAAAAAAACCCTACACTATCTATAGGTACTTCCTAATTTGTTTATAATTATCATGGTTTCATTTTAATGTCAAAAGTATGATGGCAACTTCACTATAAATTAAAAATATACAGGGTAATGATTTTGAATTAATATATTACATTGACTATGTAAGAGGTCTTAAACTTTTCTTAGAAAAAAAATTTGAGCTTTTTTATTTAATATTATTTCTATTTTCAAATATACTGTGACATACAATAGATAATCGACTCTAGTCATAAATAGGAAATATGACTGCAACACTGAGATCTTCATACAGCAAGAGAACTCAGATCTTCTTTTACAGCTATTATTCAAATATTATCATAAAACTAATTTATTATCATAAAATTAATTCTATCTGTTTAAAAAGAATTTTAAAATATATTTTGCATTTGTTCTTGTTCCTTCACCAACTTCTTCTTTCTACTTTTATCCCAAAAGCAATTCAGTGAACTTAATGAATGCAGAAATGCTCAATTCAGAGTTGGAAAGAAAAGGAACACTAAATTAGATCTGACATAGCATAAATATTCTGTCCTCCCCATGGAGTTAATGTGATTAAGTAAGTATTCTCATTCCAAGTAAGAGGGACATAAGATGCATTTTTGGCTTTACATTTATTAGCTTTCTTGGTTGGTTCATTGTTTTAAGAGAAAATGAAGACATGCTACTGAAATATTGAGTATTTAAGGAAATATTTGCTGATTGTTTCCTATGTGTACTACACTGATTTGAAAACAGCTTAGGTAATAGAAAAGGATTTATTGGCAACTTCCCTAGTAAAATAGTAAATGATAATAGGAAAGAAAATCAAAGAACAAATGTTATCTGGAGAAAGCTATAGGAAGGAAAAGAGAGTGAGCTCTGATAATTCAAGGAAAGATAAAAAAACGAAGAAAGCAATTTCCTAAGAGTACAGATAAAGTGAAAGAATGATGATAAATCTGAGGTATTATAAAGGCAAAATTGTAAAAATCACTAGGATCAATAAAGAGACTTTGAAATAGGGCAAATGAAAAATAGTGAGTTTTAATTAATAATGCCAAATAGTCAAATATGTTATGTAAAAAAGAGTGCAAATAATATGCATTAATATGGGAGAAACTGATATGAAGGAAAAGAAACACCTCTTAAGGTGCAGATTCTGATGAGAAAAATCTGTATTTGAGAACATCACTACTTTTTTTCTGATCATATTTGTTTATAACTGATTTATGTATTACTTATGGTATAAAACAATATGATCTAGAGTATCTAGTTGTCAGCAGGTTCAGGGTAGCTGCATCTACACTCTGCTTTGGGGCCTTGGTTTGCAAGTGCTCCAGGCCTTGTTAGCCTCTAGTTGAATACAATGTTTCTGATCCATCTCTTTTACTACATAGCTCACTGTTTCTGTCAGCGTGACCTGCCTGCTACTTTGGTTTAACATCAATCACCATGCATGGCTTCCATTAGTTTTCCAGCTGACAACTTCAGGGTTTCTTTGGGGGAATTTTTACATTCTTGTAGAGCCCAGCATTAAGAACTATTAGAGTTCTATCAGAAAAAGCACACTGTGCCATCTATCAGGTAACCCTGTGAAATTAGTTCAAATGTAGATATGTATTAGTAGCAAAACATACCATTATAAGAATTTAGAAAACATCATGTTGTACATGATTAAAAATACACAATTTTTATTTGTCAATTTAAAAATAAATGAATTAATATTTTCTTTTTCTGAGACAGAGTCTTGCTCTGTCCCCCAGGCTGGAGTGCAGTGGCACAATCTCAGCTCACTGCAACCTCCGCCACCTGTGTTCAAGAAATTCTCCTGCCTTAGTGTCCTGCATAGCTAGGGTTAAAGGTGTACACCATCATTCCCGGCTAATTTTTTGCGTTTTTAGTAGAGACAGGGTTTCACCATGTTGGCCAGGCTTGTCATGAACCTGACCTTGTGTTCTGCCTGCCTTGGCCTCCCAAAGTACTGGGATCATAGGCATGAGCCACTGCACCCAGCCATGAATTTTAAAAAGAATTTAGACTCAGATATCAAGGTTAACTTGGAACTGGTCCTTCACTGGTGATAAACCATCCTCCTTCGTGGTCATTTTCACCTGGGTTTTGCTTTTATGAATCTTTATGTTCAAATTGTAATTACTTTTGCCATATTCTCCTGGCTTGGAAATTTCTCTGTCTTTGAAACATGCAGGAGACACTCTCCTAAAACATGTACTAAAGCATGCAGGTATTTACCACTCTCTAGTCTACATGCTAATTATCTATTTACATGTTTTATTTCTCCTACTACACTTCAAACTTCATTAGGGCAGAGCATTTTTTTTTTTTGGCTTTTCTTTAAATTCTCTGTAGTGCCTAGTACGATATGATGCATATGGTAGGCACTCAGTAAATATTCATAAAAAATTGTGCTAACAAATGCAAACCTATTTCATGAGATGATTCATCTTACACAATATGCACTAAATCCAGTGATAGTATTCCTCAGAGAAATTCAATCCAATTTAAAAGCACTACTTTTTAAACAGCAATTATATTATAATAAAATTTTATATAATGCTATTGTAAGCAAAAGGATTGTTTAAGAGTGACAGGTGTAGCATTCTATTAATATGGAATGTATTAATATAATTATATATTTCCACTTCTGGTGTTAAGGATAACAAAGCTTCTATTCATACCTCATATCATTAAAATTATCTGGCTTTATAAATCTGTTTTTAAATGGTTGCTTATTTTCTCCACAATAATGGGAAGCACAAAATATCTAAGTTAAACAGCATTTGGTAGAGTTTTAATCTTTTAAATGTTCTAAAGTCTTCTCTGTCCCCCTACTTAAGATTTTAGATTAACAGCATCACTAATATCATTTTGTATTGGAACATGCTGAGGTAATTGTCTGTTAAAACCAACTGAAAAGGCAACAGACTGAATGATTATATGGTAAGATTCAAACACATCAGACTGAGGGGAATAGGATGGTTTGATGGTAGCTTCATACACTGCACTGATTCAGTTCTAGCCAAGTGCAGTTAGACCTGGCATTTTTGCCTCTGTGGTTTATTTGAATTTGTTCACTATTAAGGGATACTGTCACTCCATGTCATCATTTTATGATTTCCCTTTACAAAGAGCTCATGGATTAAATAAGCATGCTTTTTTCAAACATATGTTTACCATGACCTTGTCACACCAGTGAGGAAGTATTGCCATATGGCTGCGCTAAATGAGGCTAGACTTTAGACAATGGACTTCTGAAACCTGGGGACACAGGGAAAAAGGGGAAAGATGGTGACAATCCTATTTTAGGCCTGGAATTGTAGTGATCACTTAGGTGATTATATCTATGTAGAAAAGAAAATGATAAAAACATAGAATGTTTTGATTTGTTACGTGTGTCAGGTAGGGTAAGGAAAGTAAGTGACACTTTGAATAAAAAGTCACTCTGCACTTTAAGAGTCTGACCTTGAACAAAATGTAAAATGGCAAGGTAGTCTTGAGGGATAGAAATGAAAGCAATGGGAAATTATGAGAGAAGTATAGAATATTACACTCTTCTCACTTTTGCAATTTTGATTCCCCATTGCTATAAAATGTACATTTCATGAACAATACCTGTCTTTAATAAACATGAAAAGGTTATACTATTAGGCATTCGACTTGAAAAATCATCTAATAAGAACTGAACTGATGAAAAACAGGAAGGTATTTGTCTTTTATTCTTTTTGTATTTGTCTTTTATCCTTATTTTGTATTTCAGATCTATCTGTCATGTTAATGGATTATAAACACATTTGATAACTAAAAGCATGTGTTTTGAGTTCTTGCTGCACGCATTCATGGAAACAGAATTGTGAAGCAATGCTGCCTCTGAGCTCGTATGAAATATTCAGCTCTCTAGGTCTTTTGGCAGCATTCCATATCAGTGCTACAGAGATTATCTTCTATAACTTCCTATGTCTAAACTACTTTGAGTATCTTATTTTTATTTCAGAATATGATTTAAAGAAAATAGTTAAAATACATAAGGTTAGGATTTACTATGATATTTAAATTCTAAGTAAAAATGCAGAATTTGTTCATATTGCTCCATATTCAAGGCCAAAGTCTGCCCTTAATCACTAATACAATTTCCAATGCAATGATGATAAGGGTCACTGGAAGGGACTGTTTGGTTGGGTTGCTCAGAGCTGGAAGCTCTGCATGAACTGAGGCCACAGCCCTGGCAGGCGGGCAGGAGCAGCCTATTCTCATGCCTCTAATGATCTGTGAAATGGCATGAATCCAGGACAAGACTCACCCCTGTGAGTCCCACAGAAATTTAAAAATGTCCTTCAGAGTATTTCTCTTTGTCAAAAATGTAATTTCTACATTCCTATTTCAATTTTATTTAGCCACTTCTCCTCAAGTAAAACCAGTGAAAAATACAACATATATTCTTAAGCTTGACAGTTACAGTGGAACCACCATTTATTAGCACTAAGACAGATCTTTACACTGTCTTTCCTCTTCTAATCCAGGCTTTTTTCTTCCAAGTTGCAAATTATATATTTAAACTAAAGTTTCCTAGTGTGCCTGTAATTCAAATACTGACATTCTATTTTACTCTTAAGCAGTTAATTTCCTATAGAGAGGTTAATTTCCCCAGTACTATTTTGTATTCCAAAGAAAATTTAGGATAATTTGAAGTCTGTAATATTATTATTTTAGAGAATATTTAAATATAAGACTACTACATTTTTTTTGCAAATATTTAAGAAAGAAAAGTTGTAGTTTTAACTTTCAATACACTTATCAGAAACACTGCGTATGATGGAATTTATTAGTGCTTCTTTTTTGAAACATTGTGACGTACCATACATGTGTGAAGCATTATCATCATAGTTACATAGGCAAAGATATCCATCGTCCTCAACACCACTCCCGAATGACACACACTGAAATCATTTCAAAAAATTTGGTGCAAGCGCTACAGAATGTGTACTTTTGAGAATGGATTTTCTAAAGCTTTTCTGACATTCACCTAAACCTTGAATATAACTGGCAATGTTTTATTTTCAAAATCTTGCAGCAAACCCAGAAAATAATACAAGCAACTTATGTAATTTGGAGACTGTTAGAATCTGAAGTTTTAAAAATGGCCAACTCTTAAGCCTGGCTTTAGTTAAATAGGTAAAACATCATATAGTCTGTAAATAGAGACTTAATGTTACAGTCTGATTTCTAGTTGAGGGTCCTTTGGCAGGTAGTAAATTATTCATAAGAATAGGTTGGTACACACAGCAGACACTATGTTAAGCACTTTACAAGCAAGTTTTTCTTTTTCTGAGACAGAATCTCTCTCTGTCGCCCAGGCTGGAGTGCAATGGTGTGGTCTCGGCTCATGGAAACCTCCCCCTCCCGAGTTCAAGTGATTCTCCTGACTCAGACTCCCGAGTAGCTGGGACTACAAGCCCCTGCCACCACGCCTAATTTTTGTATTTTTAGTAGAGATGGAGGTTCACTATGTTGGCCAGGCTGGTCTTAAACTCCTGACCTCGTGATCTGGCAGCCTTGATCTCCCAAAGTGCTGGGATTACAAGGGTGAGCCACCACACCCAGCCACAAGCAAGTTTTTCAAAAGCTCACAGTAGCCCTTTAGGTTACTAGTATTATCTCTGTTTTGCAGATCAGTAAACTGAGACTCAGAAAGGTTGAGTAACCTGCCCAGTGTTGTGATATCTGGGAAGTGGAAGAAACCGTTTTTAACTTAAGTGTACCAAGTATCAGATTAGTTCTAAAAGTTTCAGTTTCCAGGTCATTTCTAGTTCTTTCTCAGCATGTTTCTTAAGGTTCCATTAGAATAAGCTAACAGAAAACTTTTGTAAAGAGTAAACTGGTAGTCATTTATGTGATTTCAGAGAGTCTCTTCCAGGTCTGTAATTCTGATTTTGTCATTTAACCAAGTCAGAAATACAGGTCTTATGAATGCAGAATTTGGATTTCTGTGGTTCTAGAGATTCCCAGACTTGACTTCTATTATTCTAATAAGTTATATCTAGAGTCTCTTTGAAAAAAAAAGCATGGTCATGGAAGATAAGTTTGTTTTTCTTTAATAGTCTCTGAACTCCAGTGCAATTATACTTGACATGCAGATTCATAGCTTGAATAATAATACACATTTGCATTCAGAAATATTTACTAAGAGCTTACTACAATTTATACACTGTGCTATGAACTATGTTCAGGGGATATAAAGGAAAAATAGTTATAGACTCTGCCCTCAAGAAGCTCATAGTCTAATGAATAGATGGTAAATTGACATTTTAAAAATAGTGTCTTTGAATTTGACAAAAATAAAAAATACATAGAAATATGTATAAATCTTCTAAGAAATGTCAATATTGTCAGCTGTGAAACACATGCACATTAAAAAAACAGATCTTTTGCATTTAAGGTCATTTTCAAACAGAAATCCATATATTGGCATAATAAAGTTCATTTTTTCAAATGGCACCAATTCATTGAGTCATTAGTGAGCACCTGTAGAAGTTACCTTTGAATACAACTAATAAGAGATGTGAAGGACCTCTTCAAGGAGAACTACAAACCACTGCTCAAGGAAATAAGAGAGGACACAAACAGATGGAAAAATATTCCATGCTCATGGTTAGGAAGAATCAATATTGTGAAAATGGCCATACTACCCAAATGCATAGGGGAGGAATAGCATTAGGAGAAATACCTAATGTAGATGACGGAGTGATGGGTGCAACAAACCACCATAGCACGTGTATACCTATGTAACAAACATGCATGTTCTGTACATGTACCCCAGAACTTATAGTAATAAAAAAAGAAAAAAAGAAAAAAAAGTTACCTTTCTCGTAACATAGAAAATAAAATATAACACAGTATGACGCACTTGACAGTTAACTCAGTCTGCTTCAAAACAAACTCATAATATTGCTTTAGGAACTTTCATTTCACCTGTATTTCCTGATGAACAGCAACTTCTTCCCAAGTTACAATTCTCAAGACTGCTTTTCTTTCACCTCTATTGGCCATTATAGTGTGCATTTTATTTTGTATACATGAGACTGAGTGAATGGTACAAATTATTATTTCTGTATTTACTATGGTTATATTAATGCTTAGAGGTCCAGGCTAAACACTTTTAAAATCTTTTCTTCTTTCTTTTTATTTATTTATTATTTTGGAGAAACAGGGTCCCACAATATTGCCCAGACTAGTCTTGAGCTCTTGGGCTCAAATGATCTGCCTGCTTCAGCTTCCCAAAACACTAAGATTACAGTCATGAGCCACCATGCTCAGCCCTTAAGTACTGTATACGATGCATTTTAATGCACTTGCTTTACATATCTTTAATGAAATCAAGACAAGTTGTCTTTCCCCTAAGTTATAACTTAGACTCTGAAACTCAAGGAGGATGAATAATTTGTCAAAAATTCACATAGCTAATGAACAGCAAAGCTGGGAGCTGATTCCAGGCCTTGCTCCAGAGGTTATGTTCTTCTATACCAGAGAGCCAATTTTGGAAGGGTGGAAGTGTTTCTACAAATGAAAAAAAAGAAGGACAGACATTAGAGCAGTGCTATGGTCTTTGAAACTAGGAAAGTGGAAGTATACATAGATATGTTTAGAGTAAAGTTTCTGATGTGGAGATTGGGAATCACCTGAAACTTTAGACTGAAGAGAACCCGAAACAATAAGAAGTGACAAGAGATGAGAGAGGAGTAAGACTTTAATTCAAGTCCTGGAGCGGTGGCTTACGCCTGTAATCCCAGAACTTTGGGATGCTGAGGCAAGCGATCATCTGAGGTAAGGAGTTCAAGACCAGCCTGCTTAACATGGTGAAACCCTGTTTCTACTAAAAATACACAAAAAAAATTATCTGGTGTGGTGGCACAGGCTTGTAATCCCAGCCACTGAGGAGGGTGAGGCAGGAGAATTGCTTGAACTCAAGAGGTGGAGGTTGCAGTGAGCTGTGATTGTGCCACTGCACTCCAGCCTAGTGACAGAGCGAGACTCTGTCTCAAAAAAAAAAACAACTTTAATTCAGTTCATTTTACTTTCTTGTGTCTATCCTCTTTATTCTCTAAATTGATGCTACATCCCATACCAGAATTACAGTCCTTGAATTATCAATCCCCTGTCCAAACCATCCCTGTTTTCAAATTCAAACTTTCATTTAATTTGCTTCTAAAGTCCTGTATTTATAATTAGGCTTCTCCCCACCTGTTTTCCCACCCTCCGACACTACTCATTCATATCCAATGACATGCTTTCGTGTACCACCTCATCCCTTTTTGTAGCTTAGGGTTTTTTGCTTGCTCTGTTCAACACTCTTTTATATCCCTCCTTGATCTCCCATTCATTCAAGATTAAACTCTACTTTATTAAGCCCTTTTTTAAAAAATAAAATCTGGTCCCTTCTAATAGTATTTTTTTTTTTGGCAATTATGATACAATGCACAACACCTTCTAATTTAACACATACTTGTCACCTTATTTCATAACAAGTTGCTTCTGTCTTTCCAGCAGATTATAAGCTTTGCAAGGTCCAATATCATGCCTATTTTTTTTTCAATAATGTGTGTGGTACAGCAAAGAAAGCAAGACAGTTGCCAAGTGAACATTCAGTTAATTGAAGTTACAATTGAACACTTAAGAAGCTGCATATTAACAGGGGCAAATAATTTGGTAGCAAACACACACTGATGCATAAGGGATATAGAATATAGAAGTGATAAGTAGCTCATTATCTATGAGACAATATGAGTGGTTCAGATTCACAGTTGTTGAGTCTAATCTAGGGTTGCCAAAGGATTTTGTTTTATTTAATTGCTCATTTCTCTCCATATAAATTCTGACATCTAAGTAAATTGGTACAATTTTACTTCATTAATCAAATTAGTTTGGGTAATGCAAAGTCCTTTTCTTTCCTCTGTTATTTCAGTTTTATTTGAGATAGCTAAGCCATCCCTCTGGCTCTTGAAAAGAAAAAATGCCTTTTAAAGTACACAATAAGAATATGTACTAGCCCAAACAGGGCTGGCTCTCTCCTTCCCAATATAATCTCAGCTTTTGTCACATTGCATTGAGATTTTCAGTGGTCTTCACTAGACTGAGAGCTACTTGGGAGCAAAGACACCTGTGTCCTTAGAGTGAAATATTGCTTGGCACTATAGACACAGAAAAATTATCTTTGGGTAGAAGTGAGAGGATTTTAGTATGTCTACATACTTTATAATAAACAATGTGGGGAGTAGAAATGAGAAAGAATCTTTGGGGTTTAGATCAGAATTTTAAATAAAGAGCTGTGATGTCCTTGTTCATGGGGCAGGCATCCTGGCATAATTCAAATGAAATAATCCTCATGAGACATAAGAATTCAGAGGGAGGACGGTGGACAATTTGTATGACACCTCCCTCTGCCCCTTTCACTTGAAGACTCTTACTATAGGACTCTTAAATTCTAAATCTTGAAGGCAATGTATTTTAATGAGTAATAATCTTTATGAGTCTTCACCAGTCACTTACTCATATGGAGAAGTCCACAAAGAATTGTTTTCCATTTTAAAACTTTTTTAATTAAAAAAATTTATTAATAATTTTTTTCCATTAATGCCTTACTTGGGTACTCAAAAATTGAATTAAAATACCAATATACAATCATAAATCTTCAAATCCTTTTGTTTTCATATCCACATATTTAGTGGGTGTTAATTTAGTGCTATTATATGCCAGACATGAAGCAGTGAGTCAAGCACTAGGAATTTACTTACAAATACAATAGCATCCCAGTCATTCAGTGTGGGAAGTGCAAATAAATAATAATAGAGCATAGTAATGTAATTCCAAGGTGCCTTGAGATCATAGCAAAGTGGAGTCTATTTCAGTCTGGCGTGGTCAGAAAAAACTACCTGAAGAAAAGTGACCCGATGTCCAAGGGCCACCAGCTCACTCATGCAGTGACCGTCCTTTACACAGAATTGAAAATCAGATATGATTGGTAAGTTAGATTTCAACTGACAATGACGAATGCTGGTAATAGCACATTTTCTTGGCTCCTTTAATGAACTACAGTAAGCAAATATAATGATGATAATTTTAGTTCATTAAAGCTTATTTTCATTTTAAATTAATGAAAGTATGTAACCAAAGAGATCAAACATGGCAATTAACAAGTGGGTAAGATTGTCAGAGAACAAATCCTGATATTGACTAAAATGCCTAAAGATCCCTTTAGTTTATCTGTTACTTTGGGCAGAGCAAGACAAATTCAACATTTTATAACAAAATCACCACATTTTCTTTTATTTAGATATTATGAATAAGGAAAAGTGTTAATATATGCTCTTTGTAAACATGTAAAAATTTAGAACTATATAATTAAAAATGGAAATTCTGCATTATATCACAAAAGAAGAATAATCAACACTGAGTTGATTATTTACAAAAGAAAAATAATCAACAGTGTTGATAGAAAAACTATCAACACTGAGTATAGTCTTTTTCAATCTCTTCTATGTATTATCATTCTTTTGAAATTGCAATCAAAAAAGAACCTATCTTTTTCACTCACCATTATATCTGACATATTTTCATATATTAAAAATCTCTAAATCATGAGTTTAATAGCCATATAATATTTATCATTTAGCTCTTCTGCCTAATAGCCCATTGCCTGCAGTCTAATAATTTTGAAAAGCTAGACTATTACACTAAGTGGAAATGGAAAATGTCTCTATTTACTTATTTATTTTTAATTTTTTTTTTTTAGAAATAGTCTCTTGCTTTGTCACCCTGCCTGGAGTGTGAAAATAGCTCACTGCAGCCTTCAGCCCCTGGGCTCAAGGGATCCTGCTGCCTCAGTCTCCTGAGTAGCTGGGACTGTAGACAGTGGCAGTCAGGCAGACTAATTTTTTTGTTGTTGTTTTTTGGTGGAGAAGAGCTTTTGCTATCTTGCCCAGACTGACCCTTTAAATACAAAACAATATAATTTTTGCACATTGATTTTGTATCCTGAGACTTTGCTGAAGTTGCTTATCAGATTAAGGAGATTTTGAGCTGAGACGATGGGGTTTTCTAAATATAAAGGGGTTAAGACATTGTTGTTTTGAAAATGTACTATTTTAGCAACAACATCCTCTCAATAAAAATACTGAAACTTGTTTTCTAATCTGTGATTTTTATCAGTTCTTTAAAATGAGGCTTATTTTCACAGTTACTTTGTTTTCGTAACATATAATTATTAGCAAATTTTGTGAAATAAAGAATAAAACCTAAAGCGTGTGTATTATTTTGTTCTCACATTGCTATAAAGAACTGCCTAAGACTGGGTCATTTGCAAAGGAAAGAGGTTTAATATACTCTTCATTTTACATGGCTGGAGGACCACAGGAAACTTACAATCATGGTGGAAGGGGAAGCAAACATGTCCTTTTCACATGATGGCAGGAAGGAGAAGTGCCGAGCAAAGAGGAAAATCCCCTTAAAAAACGACCAGATCTCATAGAACTCACTATATTGCCCTCATGATTCAACTACCTCCCACCAGGTCCCTCCCATGACACATGGGATTATGGGAAAAACAAGATGAGATTTGGGTGGAGATACAGACAAATCATATCAGCATGTATATGTTTTATATGTTCATGAAAGGTCTGATATATGATGTATAACACAATATAGTGATTTGTAAAGTTATTCTGAACTCCCTATATATGTGTTTGCTTTATTTTTATTTTTATGAAATAAATTTGCAAATAGTGGTGGGCAAAGGTACATAAAAGTTCATAATTCATTATTTTTAAGGGAAGGAATAACCATATCTTGCAAATTATTGATGTTATTATCTCACTGTATTTTTCTTTTTGGCAAGCTGCGTGTGTGTGTGTGTGTGTGTGTGCACGTGTGTGTGTGTAGGTACAGAGACATACACATATATATATGATGGTAATTGTACTAATTACTATTTTAATCTAGCAATTGTTCAACTCATTTTTTCACAAGTTTTTATTACTCTGTGATATGTGATTGAGTGGCAAGTCACAGTTGTAGTACGATTCTTATTCGTGCCAACTAAATTAAGTAATTAACATCTAACAAGAGTAACTTTAAAAATGTGGGGAATACTTGAGATTTAATCAGTAATAGACTATATAGTGTTCTATCAGCATCTATATAAATCTGCAGGGAGATTTTATTGCCTTTATGCATATTATAAAAGGTGCTTAATTTTTGTTTACTTTCCTTCCGCCAAATGCCAGCTCTTTTCCAATCTGCTTATTATAACTGACTTGGTTTTCAGTTCTGAAGATACATGTTTGCAATGATAAGTTAAGTATTTGTTGCTAGAACTAACAGTTCTTGCTGAAAAACAATGAGCAGAATTACATACAATAATGGGTTTTACAAACAGCAACTGAAGTAACAAAATAGCATTCCTTGCCTAGGAAACGGCTTCTTAGTGTATTTGGTATGGCAAAGGAACCACATTTTGCTGTATACATAAATGATGAACCGTGCTGTTAGAAGACTTTTTAAAACACAAATATAATTATGTTATAGAGTGCTTAAAATAATTCTTGCTGTCTTCTGTAGCAGAATATGGCATAACATCCTTATCCTAACAGCCAGGGCAGTTTCCAATGCCCCTCCCTGCCTCTGCAGTCCATCCCCTACCCCTCCATTCCACCATCTGCCAGCCTCCCTACTCTTACTCTATTCTTCAGACATCTTATTGTTCTCCATTGTCATTCATACTCCTTACGCTTTTTCCTGTAATGCTGTTTTGTCTGCCTGAAATATTTATCTTCCTCTTTAGAGTATAGTAGACTCTTATGCATCTTTCAAGGACCAAGCAGATTGTCACATAATTTCTGAATTTCCCCCCAACACCTTATGAGAGGTGAAGAAAAGGAAATAGAAAACACTGGGGTAAAATGAACAGCAGTGTTTTCCTGTATCATTCATTTACTAGGATTTCCAAATATCTGCAGAAGACAAACAATGCACCTATTTTTTCCTGAACATCAGCCAGGATTAGTGTGGAATTTCTCTGCTCCTCTAAATAACTGGTGCTTTTAAAAATCATTCGGCTAACTCAATGAGCTCAATAAATCAGTATTACATTTTGAGGACATCTTTCTTTTGCATCTGACTAGAATATATTTTTCTACCATGACACTGGTCCTTCTGTAAGAAAATGAAACAAAATAATAATAAAAAAAAATGAAAACAAAAGCATATAAAGGGTCTATATAAAAAATTCCTGAATCTAGAACTGTTGGCACAAGTCAGGTGGAGGACTCTCATGATTGACAGACTTCTTTAAGCAGCTTGGCTGGATCTTAATTAATTCAACCATTCCCCAACTAAATATTGCTAGGTAATGCTTTAATGAAATTTTCATGTCTAGAGATTTTCCTATATTCATGGGGTCAAATGATTTACAATTTTAATGGCTTTGGATAAATTGTTACAAATTGATTTTCAGAGGTGTTGTATCCATTTTAAATGTCCCAGCCACCTTGAATGATTTAACAGTTTCTTCATTGTTACCACCAAAATTAGCTAATTTATTATGTAAAATTGTTTATTACAATTTGTTTTTCTCTATCAAGGATAAACATACTTCATAGTTTGTTTATTGGGCTTATTATTTATTCCAATGTGAATTATCTGTTATTTCTTTTGACCTTTCTTTTCAATCTGAATGAAGAGTGTATGTGTGTGTATATGTGTGTGTGTATGCTTTCCTTTATCCAATGTAGTAGCATTGAGATATTTCCCCAAGATTTCATGGCCCTTATGTTTTTGTTTTTAGTTTAAAAAAATTACAAGTATAGTGAAATAGCAACTGTTGTGGACAATATGAAGAAATTTGATGAAATTAATTATTTTTAGGAGAATCCACATGCAACTGCCCACACATACCTAAAATGTATTGATTCATGTCCTAGTATCATCCTATATCTATCCTGTATCACAGCTTGTTCTGCATTTTAATCAGCAATATGGATAATCATATAGTAAAAAGTCCCACAGGATCTAAAATAGTTTATAACTAACTGAATTAAGATTGAAGATGGTCTAGATGTTTCAAAGAAATTAAAATTTAAGAGTGAACATTAAAAAAAAATCTCTCACTGTGAATTTTTAAAAATGCTCTATCAAGAGGTTAATCTGTAGCAATTCATATGAAAAAAAAGAGCAGAGTGTGACTACAGACTTAACAGGAACCAAGATAGTGATGTAACTGACTAATTAAGACCCAAGTAATTTTGGGCTGCACTTTATGTTTATAGTTCCTAAATGATTGGAAGCAATATTCTCATCTGACAGATCAGGTCAGGCCATAATCATGAGTGTCAGGAATGTGGAGTTTAATTCTGTACTGATCTTGACAGGAGTGAATTGTGGGAGTTAATTTATGTTATTATATTTTAACAAAATTAAAATAATCCTGGGGACATCCAGAATGCCAGAATTTGGATGTTAAAGATTTTAGGAATTATGTTACGTACGTTATGTAAAGAAATGTTATTTAGCTTGGTAAAGTACTAAAGGGATGTGTGATGTCTGTTTTTTAAAAATGTGATGAGTGTGAGTCATATAGAAAATTAACTAGATTTGTTTTTGTATTATTCAATTCTGGGTAAGAATTTGTTATTATAACTATCCAATCAGGAAATAGTTTGCCTCTCTTTCTTCCCTACTTCCTCCCACAAACAGTCTGCAAACATATGAGTACAGAACATTAATATTCCAGATACTGTAACAGGACTTCATGGCAGAGTTTTTAATATGGTATCATCCTCGTTGTCACATAACTCAGAATCTAACAGTGTTGACATGTTATTTGTCTGTCTATCTATATGTCTCTCTCTCTCTCTCTGTCTCTCTCTTTCTCTCTCTCTCTCTCTCCATCTTCCAAGGTGTATACAAGATACAGAGACTACCAAAAAGGAAATTTTATTATTTAAGCAAAATCTGACCAACATTTGTGTTCAATGGGTTATGACACAGAGATTTTAAAATTTATAATCACAGTATCTCTGTGCTACTTTCCAAAAATAATGTACATAGTCTTTTAAAGGTATATATATTCTATATGTTATATACACATATATATATATGGTTATAGAAAAAATAGAGGATGTAAAAACAACTAAAAATGTTTAAAATGAAGAGTAATGTTATTACTGATTAGTAGATTTGGAAATGAGCTTCCTAGTTGTCAGAGCAATGAAAGTAACATTTTGACTTAACAAGCTTTCCATTAAGAAAGGAGGAGACATGCATATTTTGGGGGAGGAAAAAATAAATCTCTTTGTATTGATGTTAAATTCTTGGAACAAAAAAGAAATTAATTCCTTTTCAAAGTTGTCTAGGTAAGACTATATACATACTTGAAAATTAAGTAATTAACTATGTATAATCTAATTTCAAATAAGGATGGCATAAAGTGTTATGGAAACTAACAAATCACTTGTGAGATTTACTATAGAAGGTGCAATGAAGATGATCAAGAACTGAAAGGAATAACATTATACATTTGACTATAATTCTCCTCTTCAAAAAGCTTCCTAGTTCCAAGAAGCGCTGAGGGAGCAGCCAATGTCTGAACAGATGGGATTCTCCTGAGTGTGCTTACTAGTTCACCTGGACTTCTCAAATTGGCTTTCTCCTACTTTGAAAGTGGTTTGTATCAGCATTTTCAAGTTCTTTTATCAGCAGACACGAAATGTTATATGCACTTAGAATTTATCTTCTACCAGATTTAAATTTATTAAAGTGCAATCTGACCAGCCACAATGTATGTCCCTTTGCATTAACAGTCCTAACTTATCCTTCTAGGATATATTTTTCTTATACTCAGCTCATATGTTAAATTGAATTTAATGGAAACAAATGAGAAGAAATGCTTAAGATAAACAAAATATGTACTATTTTTGGGGGGGATCTACTATCCCATTGTCTTGATATCATTCACGTTTTTCCTCTAATATAACACAGGAAATGTGTTAACTATTTGAAGGATGCCCCAAAGATGAATGGAGAAAATCTCACCACAGACTTCTAATTCATTTATTAAAAGATATTTACTGATTCCTATTTTGTACCAGACATTGTGAGAAGTTATGAGGACAGAGCGTTTAAAAAGTCAGACATAACCCTGAAAATTTTTATTCTAGTGGGGAATATAGATGATAAATATGTAAACAAATATGTGGAAATAATAGTTACAGATTGTGATAAAAACCAAAGATGATTATTAGGTTGGCAATGTGAAATAGAATGATTGGCATTTTGATGTGGGATAAATTAGGCTATAAATTTTAGCCAGGAAGGCTTTCTGAGATGGTGACATTTAATTTGAGTCTCCCCTCCTCCCTTCCCCTTCTCTGCTCTCCTCTTAAAGGTTCAGAAAACTCTAGTTAGGCAAATAACTATATTGGAGGATTCCAATAAAAGGAAATGGCAAGTACAAGGGCATAGATGAAAGAAGACCAGAGTGGACCCCAGGATGATCAACAAGACAAAGAAGTGGGCAAGAGTCAGTTCATGCAGGATCATGGTAAAGAGTTGGAATTTTATTCTAAGAGAATGAAAAGTCATTGGAGGGTTCTAGGCACAAAGGAAACAGTCTCTGATTTATAAATTCAGAAGGGTACCTCTGGCTCAAATATGTTAAGTAGATGGAGAAAGGTCAAGATCAGAAGCAGGAGATTAATTATGAGATTACTGAAGTAGTACCAATTAGGCATGTAAACTAGTACAACTTTTAGTTTAAGAACTAAAAATAGAACTACTCTTTGATCCAGCAATCCCACTTCTGGGTATCTATACACAGGAAAATAAATCATTATAAAGATATTTGCACTCATAAGTTTATCACAGAGCTATTCACAATAGCAACATCATTGAATCAATCTAAGTGTCCATTAGTGGAAGACTGGATAAAGGAAATGTGGTATATGTATACAAAGGAAGACTACTTGGCCATAAAAAGAATGAAATTATGTTGTTTTCAGCAACAACTGAGTATGGACATATAGACATTGTAGACTCTGAATAACGGGGGGGTTAGAGGAGGGTGGATAATGATAAATTACTTAATGAGTACAATGTACGTTATTCGGGTGATGTATACTTTAAATCCCCTGATTTCATCACTATACAATTATACATGAAACAAAACTGAATTTTACTTCATAAATTTATGTAAGTATAAAAATTGAAGTAGAATCATTGACTTGGACATGGATCATGAAATAGAGATGGAGAAAGTGAAGATATCATGTACTCTGCAGGAGAGGCAAGGGGATTTGGTCAGGTGGTGAGTGTCAGTTAGAAGAAAGAAAAAAAAAAAGAAAATAATAGAAGGAGCAAGACTATCAGGAAAAGGTACATAAGTGAAGAACAACAAATAGGAGAGCTTCAGAATTTAAGAGTGGAATTTCTGTCCGAGCTCAAATTCAGTCAAAAAAGAATATCAGTTTTGCACAAATGTAGCAGTTCAAACCACTTTTAAAAGAACATCTTATGCAAATAAATAATGCAAGAAAAGCCCCACAAAGATCAGTTTCTAATGTGAGAAAATAAATTTCAGAAAGTTAGTGCTACAAATATAACATAAAAAATTATAAAGATGCTAGAAGAAATGTAGAATAATATTTTTATAGTTGTAAGCCTAGGAATGCCTTTTTTAGGTTAACACAAAACCCTGAAGCCACAAAGAAAATGAGTCAAAACTTTGGGTAAATAAAAATTTTAAGTGTTCTTGTGGCAAGAGACATCATAAATGAATCTGGAAGCCAAATAAAAGTGGAAAAATAATTTACAACATATATGACAAAGGATTAATTTCTGTAGTATGTAAAACACTCTCACAACCAAAAAAGAAAACATTTGCAAAGGAAAAGACCAGAGGAAGAAGTACACAGATCTTTTAAATATGAGAAAATTTCTTAGCCTCCCGATTAATAAAAAATGTGTAAATTAAAACAGCAATGAGAAATCATCCTCACCCATCAGTACAAGTAAAGATTAAAAAAAACAGTAATTGTTACTGTTGGCAAGTCATAAAAAAGCAATTATTCTCACATACTGGTTGTTGTACATTTAAATAAATTTTGAGAAGATATGATAATATTTATTAAAAGCATGAATCTAAATTATTTGATATAGCAATTTCACCTCCAGGAATTGATCCTACAGGAATATTCACTCAGGTACAGGAAGTGCTACTGCTGCTTAGTTTGTAATATCAAAAACATGGAAACATTCTAAATGTCGATCCCACAGAGATAGAGTACATTAACCATAGAAACTTCTTACAAAGGCATGTTATGCAGTAGTACAAGAAAATGAAACAGTTCTTATATACTAAGTATATATTAAATACTTTTATTTCTAGATATGTATTAGAAGCTTATGTTTAGAATACTGTGTGTTTCTCTAGGCCTAAACAGAAAAAAAAAAGAAGTTTGGAAATATCTGTAGCAAACTGTTTAGTCTGATTAGTTCCAAGTGTTGGGATTAAGGAATATTCTAACTTTTTAAGATTGCTGAAGTACTTGAAATTTTTACAAGTATGCATAAGTTTTAAGCTAAAAATATAAAAAAAAAAACAGGAAAATCACAGAACATAATATATTTAAAGTCTGCTCGTTTTGGAATAAACATATCAGCAACAGAAATAAGCAAACAGTGATTACAGCTGATAGTATAATTTTAGCTATTTCTGGAAAAATAGAATAGCTTGTTGAAAGAAGGAATACATCTTAATTTTTAAATCTTTTATTTCTAACATAACATTAAATGTTTTATTGACAATATCAATAGTTTTCTTAAGTTGGAGGCACCTGATCATGATCTAGAAATGAGCAATTTTGAGGCAGGGTGGTGTTCTTTAGGACAGTCATTGCCACGTTTATTTGAAATCCAAAAATATGACTTTTTTGCCCAAAAAATGGAAATAAAATACTGGATAGCTCAGTAAATATTTAAGTAAAGCATTCTGGAAAAGAGTTTTGAATATCTGCAGTTGTCCTGAAATCAAATAATTTTGCTATAAAAATATGTAGGCTGGCCAACTAATGAAGCATCCAACACTGTTTACATAACAGTTAAAAGAATCATTTAGTCATTTTTACACTTGGTTGTATTTATGACATGAATTTGGCAATATAAAGTAGTAGGGGGGTGTTACCATTTAGGGTTCTGAAAATTTTGAGCTGCATTACAAGTTACATAGAAAAATCAATATGTCCATAGTTGTAGAAGTAAATAAAAGTTGTGACAGAGGTAACTTTAACAAACAATTGTTGATATCAGAAGTAAGAGTTAACCAGTGACAGTCACACAGAATAATGGATATTTTGTCAATACTGTACAGATCAAGATGCCTTGGTATGAATGGCAGGCAAATCCTGTATTGACCAAGATAACTGACTTTAAATTCAGATGCCCTGGATACTTTGTGGTCTTAGACAAATTTTCTTAGCTATGCAAATCTTCAGTTTCTTCTCCTATAAAATGATAATAATAATGCCTACTGCTGAATTTTACAAATATTGAGATTACCCAAAATCTGGTAAACAGTACTCCATAATAGTAGTTATTATAAGAGGAGGAATGAGTTTCAAAGAACAAGGAGTTGTCAACAATGTCAAATCCTTCAAACTATTCTGAGATGATGAGGAGTAAGAAATAACAATTGGATTTATTAATTTGTAAGTCACTGATGACCTTCAAGAACGTAGTGTTCCAGGAGTGGTGATAGTAAGGGAAAAAGTAAATGGTGATAAAAATAGAAAGAGCTGATGTAGAATATGTTGCATTTGGAATAGTAAAAGAATGAATAAAAATTATAAGATAATGATATGAGAGGCAGAGGACCAAGACAAGGGGTTTTCCAGCTAAGATACACTGATTATTTTCTATGTTAAGGAAGAAGGTAGTAGAGATGGATTTTATTTAAAAAAAATCCTGGTTGGTTTCAAGGCTAAAATCTATTCTGCTCCTAAAATGATGAAGATGGGGAATGAAGAGCTGTTTGTTCATCTAATTTATGTGTGGCTCCTTTAGGGCTGAAGTACTGGGCCTTTTTTAAGACTGGAACTCATTGAGAAGCTGTTCAAAAGTTTGATTGTGTCTCTGTAAACACACACACACTGTGCACAAGCACACACAATTTTGCATAAAATTAGGAGAATTCATTGACCTCCTTTAATCTATCAATGAAACAATCCTCTCTCTGAACACTCCATAGATCTTAGATAAATTTGCCCTCTCTTAGGACTTAAAAATAATTTTGACAAATATGGCTTTAGACTTGTGTACATGAATTAAAATTAACAATTCACAGAGACGTTAAAAACACTTTCTATGAAATATCAAAAATATTTAAAATATATTACCTTTTAAAAATATAAATATAAATTACTTGAAATGTTAACATTGGCTCAGACATAAAAGGTTCACATGACACAGGAAGTGAAATATGGATATAACAACTGATTACTAACTGTATGTAGGAATACTTTCCAAATTGTTTTCTAATATTCATAAAATTTATATGTGATATATGTTATTTCTCCATGTTAACGAATGAAGAAACTGAGACTCAGAAAGTGTTAAGTAACTTGCCCACTATCAGGTTGCAAATTCAAACTCATCTGGCTCAAAACTCCAGAGATTATCTCTCCATAACTCTAAGTGAAAGAAGAACATTTTAGGCCAATATATTCCCAAAAATATGTAGTATTAGAAGCTCTGTGGGGTTAATAAGAGCTACTTGCTTTTTCATGGCCAAATACAAAAGAACATTCTGGAAAAAGGAAAGACCTATGTTGAAGATATTACAATTCTCCTTGCAATTCTTTGTTTAAACTCTGCAGTTGTTGACAAGATTGATCACTGTTTATTTGACATTTTCCCTATCTTTTGGTTTCTATTAAATTACTCTTCCTCATTTTCCTCTCAATTTTGTGATCCCTTGTCTTTAGTCTTCTTTGTTTCACCTGTTTCCTCTCCCTTCCCCTCAAACATTGGTTCTTCCTAGGGTTTGATTTTCAGCAGTCTTGGCACTGCTTCTGATCTCTCTGGGTGATCTCATTCACTTCCAAGTCTCCAAGGCTCACTGATCATCTGTCTTCAGCTCAGGACTGAACCCAAAAGCTCCAGACACACATGTCCAAATTCCTACTGCACATCCCTCTTTGGATGTCTTTTTAACACCTCAAAATCAGTAAGTCCATTGCAAAGTCACCCTCCCCACTCACATCTGCTCCTTCTGTGTGTCGCTTCTTTACTCACTATCTAAATATTTGCCCAAGCCAGAAGACTGAAAAAACAACTTTTATTCTTACCACACTTCCTCTGCACCCTCTCACACAGACATCCAACCAATCACAGAGTTCCACAAAAAATTCTACATTGGATCTATGTGCTTTTCTCTCTCCTCCATGCTTCCACTTTTAACTCATAATTCTAAATTGTATTACTTTAAGACTCAGTTAACTGGTCTTTTTTGTCCCATTTTGTCCTCTTCCAATTCATTCTCCCTCTTACAACCTAGCCTGTTCTTTATAAAATACGTTTGCTCATGTCATTATAGTGTTTCAATCATTTATGGGTCCCTCTTTGTATTCAGAAGAGTGTCCATAGCTACATATCCTCTGAGCTCTAAAAAGCCTCAACTCTTAGCACACCTCTGCTCCTCACATTCAATACTACTGCCAGACGAATCCATGTTCAATGGCTCAAAGACACTTGGATTCCCACACCTTGTTGTCTCCTCATGCACTGCTCCTTTGGCCAGCCATATTCTTCTTTGTTCTTTTTCAAATGACTCAACTAGATCTTAACACTCTGATCAGGCAATATCATCCTTAGGAGGCCATGCCAAATTTGGTGTAATTATCCTTAAGTATCCATGTCAATCTCTTTTCTAGCAATGTTTCTCTGTCCTAGCACTTTACTGTATTATACTGTAATCTTTACTGTAATCACTGACTTGTCTCTCTTTCCCTCTGGCCTATCAGTTCCTTGAGGTCAGCAGCTACTCTTATAAGCTTCTGTGTTGTCAGCTGCTAGCTAATGTCTTAAATAGAGTTGCTCTTGATAAATATGTTTAATAAGTAAATGGATACATTCACTATCTCATCTAATGAATGAATGGATGGCTTCATTACATAATATGACTTCAGCCTTTGCTGTATCATTCACTGTCATGTGATTCATGAATAAGTTGCCCAGAATTGTCTTGCCCCGTTTTCTTTAAAATGTTGCAATTAAATAAGACAAAAGATAAATGGCATTTTTTTTTCTTTCTTAATTCAGGCAGGCTCAATATAGATGTTATCTTTTTCACACCCTTATGGCCTTCTGGTAAAAGTACTAGGATAGTAGGTATATGAATTGGTTCAAACTCTGGCTTTGTAGTCTATTACTAGAGATAGTCTTTGGAAAGTAAACTGATTCCTTTGTGACAAAGCTATCTTAACAAGTACATAATTATTTTCTTCTTAGACTATCTCACTATAAGATTAGCTTGAGGTCAAATAAAATCATATATATATATATATATATATATATATATATATACACACACACGTATCTCCACACACACACATACCCCTAAGAAGTTAAAAAAAAATATGTGTTGTCATAAAGTGCAAGTTGCATTGCTATTTATCCTTCATTTTAAAATCCAGAACAATAATATAACTCTGTAAATAAGATTTTACATTTCCTAATGCCAGGAAGTAAAATTTTTCCTCCTTGAGAAATAAGTAACACTTGGAAGAATCCAGACTAGAAAAAAAGAGGTTTTTTGACAGCTTTATGAAAGCTTAATCCTATGACCACTCTAAAATACATCAAATATATACAAATTATGCATCATCCTATCACTTAAAGAGAAAAACTATAAGAATATGACTCACATCTTTGTCAATCTCATGATGAAAAATTAAGGTAAGAGAGAAAAAATGTAAAACTAAAGAATTACTTAAATTCAGCATAGAAGCTTGCCATCAATTCAAAATAAGAAAAGCCAATGAGAATCACAGTTGAATCACATCACTCATTTTCCTAAATACAGACAAAAGTTGAATAGTATTTAATTCTAGCATTCCTTTGCTAACAACTTTGCAGTTGAAATCATCAGAATTTTATTTTTAGCATGTTTAAGATTATTATATTAGCCCAATGTTAACTCTTAGAATGCCTGTTTAGGGCTTCATGATCCTGGAAGAGAAAACGTACAAAAATATTTAAACATTGTTGAACTAAACACAGAATATTATATTATTTAGTACACTTAAATTTAGTGAATTTTTATTAAGTACCTACTTTATAAGTGAAAACTCCTGCAGAGCCTACTAGGTTTAGTGTCACATTTTCAATGTATTTAAATAAACTAAACAATGCTATTTTACATACCAAGCTACTTTTACGAGTACTGCTCATTTTAAGTACTAAGAGTCCACAAATAAAACAGCCACACAGAATTCATATTTAACTTAAAAAAGAACAACTTTTTAAAATCATTACTAGAGCATAATATTGATTCTATTTGTGATTTTTACAGCTTTTTTTTTTTACAGAAAAATATTAATCAATTGGTCCTTTCTAACAAAGTTTAAAAAATCAAAAACAGTCTATAAAATTCTATTATCATTTCACTAAGGTGATAATATATGAGTACTTGATCCGTTCTACTAGTACTTTTTAAATGAGTCATTTCAGAATCTGAATATTTGTGGATTATATTGCACAAGGACTGCCTTTTTAAAGGGTTGATTCTTTTACATGCTTTCTAAAGTAGCTGAATTAAACTAATAATCACAATGACTGAAATATTTTTATCTTTTAGAAAATTTAGAGATGGACTAATTTAGTATTTTGGTTATTACTTTTCATTATATTGAACATATCCTCCAAACCGAAATATCTCTATCCATTAATTATTGGAAAAATATAAGAAAACAACTGGCTTTTGGGTTGTTTCAAATGTTTTGTGATGAACATATCCAATTTAACTAGCATTTTTGTTTTTAAAGATAATTATTTTTTTAATCTACCTTTGATACAACAGTATGACATTTTAATTAAATAAATTTGCCTATATTAAATGTATTTTTAGATTTTCCATTCCGTCATACTTCATATTTTGGATAGATCAAAATAAAAAAAGAATATATTTTTAATTAGATTTTGAAATTTGACTACAAAGGCTATTATACTCATTTTTTTGTTATTGTAATAGGTCATAATTTTATATTATCTGTATTTCATATAATTTTAGTTTAATATTCATTAAAATGTGACTTTCCAACAATAGAATAGTTGGAATAAACTATAAGCCAAAGTTATTCTCTTCTCAGGAACATGGGATTTATACCAGAAATTATAAGTTTATCAGGTTTAGACTTGTGAGTATGTAAACTCTATACACAGAATAGTTTATGTTATTGAAGTATTCTTAGAGCACTTAGTTTGAGGCAGACGAAACAGCATTAAATAATCTGTCCCCTAGATAACCAACACAGTTTATTCTTTGTCTTTTTTTTTTGAGTATACATTCCACAACATAATTAAACATATCTTGTTTAATCACCTTTATTCACAGACAGAGTAGATTCTGCAGTTCTACAAGGAGCCACTGTAGAAAAATCATGATTAAAATAAACTTAACCAGCCACATATTATGTTTTTATATTTAATCTAATGTGACAAATTTAAAAATACAGTCCATATTATGGTGATGAATAAGTTTCATGTTAATTCTCTAGAATATTTAGTTTTAAGACCTATTTTTACCTTTTTGTACTCAAAGGCATAGAGCTTGATAAATGAGGTTGCCTTATATTTACTGCTTACATTTTATCTTTAATTAGACTGGAAAATCACAAGTCTGTATGCTCTCGGTCAGTCCATTCAACAAACACCAATCACCTGACCCACACTCTCTGACTATTGATTTTTCTCAAATTGTGCTTAGATTTGCCTTAAGGATGTTCAGCATACTCATTTGTCAAAATAATTTTCCCTTTTTTCTGATAGAAAATATTTTCTCCTTATTTACACTTCGTTTTTTTAAAATTTAAACATACACAAAATTGTATGTGATTATAAAAAATTAGATCACTAATACTGTGTTATACTTGGACTCAAAATAAACAGACTTAAAGTTTACTTGTGTCAGTTTTCTCAATTCTTATATGTTAAAGAATAGCATACTCTATATTTCATACTTGTTCTATTTTTTAATTCTGTATGCAACTTCCTAATAAGTTATCATGTTTACAAATACTTTACCAGTAACATTTTATTTCATATATGTTTTTATTACATAAAAAAATAATACTAGTTATAATTATCCCAAATGAGGTTAACAAACAAAAAGGAGGAAAAGAGGACTAGCCTTTTTGTTTACATTGTTGGAAGTTGCAATACAAACTTTAGAATGTTTAAGGTCTTAATTTGTAAAAATAAAACAAAATAAAACAGATATATCTGCCACTTGTAAGAAAATCTTTCAAAATTTTCTTAATACTTAAAAAGTAGTTACTATTAATAAATACCTTCACATGTATTTGGATCATAGATTATTTTTAAAGCTAGTAAGATTTCTACAGACACAATCTTAGGTGAGATATGAGAAAAAGATTTAAATAAACAAATACTATTTATGTATTAAAAAGAATGCATTCCTTAGAGCTAATTGCAATGCTGACATCCCTTATACAACTCTGAACATATAACTAATAACTTAGAAATTTTACAAAAGGGACTATCCACTAACCTTGTTCTAATTGATGTGAGCTTGTGATTAAAAATAACTCCCTTTTGGTTTAATGAAATATTGATTTTATCACCAAATATGTTAAGAGATTTTTAAAAATTAAGTAGTAACTCATAGAAACTATAGCCTTCCTGAAAAATATATAATTATACACTTTGCAAAAGTGACATATGTTTCAACCTTCTCATGAAACTAAGTTCTCAAAAGAATTGAGTTCAAGAGACACCAAAAATTAAGAAAAATTAATCATGTTATCTGTTAGATGAATTAACAGCCAATTCATACAAATTAAAATATTTAAGTTGATGAAACAGATGTCCTCCAGACATTTAACAACTCTTAGTTTTCAATTACACTTGTTTCTTTGTTCAGTACACTTTCTTGCAGTGAAAGAATTTTAAATAAAAATGCATCCAGCTCGATACGATAAAAAGGCTTTACAATTCAGCTCCAACATTTTATTAACTGTGAAACATGCAAACTTTTATGTAGAAACTATTCCTACTTCTTAAATAATCTATAGCCATTATCTTAATTTATAAATTTAGAACTGATAAATTAGCATATAAATGTGAGGAGGTATTTGAAACATACACTTCCTTCAAGAAGGAAAAGGCAATACAACTGCTATTGAGTGATCATGTTTCAATGCATTATAAACTAATATGCACAGTTGATTGTATTTGTTTTTTTACATTAAGTTATACAGTATCCTCATAAGGGCGAAAGGAACTGTACAACTGCTTTCTTATGGCATTAGGTGAGGTCACCCATTTAGTTTCATTGTGTGGGATGATAGATAATGCTGGGTTGGTTGGTGAATTCAGGTGGATCAGAGCCTAACGTGATTTGGCATCCAGGTAAAGATTCATGGAGTTATATCCACAAGACATATGCATTATAAGATAGTAAGAGACATTTACAATCCAGAATATAAGGGCAGGGCAACCTCAAGTGACATCACCAGATCATCTGCAGTGTCAGCCAACCGACTCAAATATATATCCTCCACACCACCACTCCCCTCTTTTTCTCACTATTAGAAAGCCTTCCGTGGCCTTCATCAGTGTAAAAGAGCATGTGTCTTCTTTAAAAGCAAGACCTATGCTTACTCAAGTGAAAAGCAAATAAGAAACACCAAAGGAACAAAATAGAAAACAAGCTTGAGTACAATTTTCACTAAACTGACATTCAACTGATAGGAATAACACTGAAATGTTAAAAGAGAATTTAACTTGAATGATCTAGACAGGTAATGAAGAAAAGAGAGAGAGAAAGGCAGGAAGAAGAAAAGAAAGGGAGGAGAAGAAAGAAAAGAAAAATAAATTAATGAAAAGAAAAGTAATCAGCTAAATATTCCTGAGTTGAAGTCTTGTTGTTAACTCTGATTTGTCCTGAAACCAGGAAACTGTGGGAATCTTGAAATTCTTTAAAAAAAAAAGAAATGAAATAATAACAAAGAGGAAGAGGACTCCATTGCTTGGTTTTAACTCTCTTCTAATTTTTCATAACTTATGTTTTACTTACAGGCATTTGTTACAGCAAAACTGTTGGCTGTTTCGATGTTGTCCACATGAGGTACCAAATTAAAAGGAGCTTCCGACGCATTGGGACTGGTGTTATGAAGAAAAATTGCTAATCGAAAAGCAGTGTATTCCTGATCTGTGTTTCGGATGAAGAGACCACCTATTAAAAACAGCAGGAAAAAGCACATTCAGTGTTTTCTCTTGTAAATATTATACACACCCCAAGCACAGTGAAATCTACCGCCGTTCACAAGCATATACAATTAAAGAGCTATACCTGCCACATCTAGGGAGACTGCCCTTTGTCCCTAAGGTGTATGCTTAGTGTTTAGTCTTTAGAGCCGCTCAGCTTTTTCTTGTCCCAGCGTGCTATGATCACAATGACCTCGGAGACCATTTAGTGTATGTCCCTTTCTCTCCCTTGCCCTCCCCCTGATTCCCAGCACACTGCCACATCAGCCAGCTCAGGGCATCTCTCTCTAAGATGAATGCAGATGAACGGAAAAGAGATTTACATTAAAATACAGAGATGAAGGGACACGGTGCCACACAGGGAAGAGGGAAATCAGAAAGGAGAAATGAACTTTGTTTTCCTGCAGCTCATGGACTCAGCCTAATTAACTCCGTTTTGTGCACAGACTACGAGAAATGATGCAGTGTTGAGGCTGGGCTTAGCTGGAAGAAATTCAATAGCTGCGTCCCATTAAAAGACAGTAGAGGAGAATAGCAAGTAAAGCCAAGGATGGAGGATGTCCCTGGAAATACAGTAGAGGTAGAGAAATAAGGTCTAAAGCTTCAAGAGGAAAACAAAATAAAAGGAGAGAAGCTTCCTGGAAAGGGATCTAACTTTGGAATCTGCTAACCGGTAGCAAGAAAAGGCAGGGAGTGCGGGTGGAAATGTCTTTTTCCTCAAACAGTGTCTTTCTGTAAAAGCAAGAAAGCTGCGGCGTCCAGCATGGGAAGAGGTGGATTTTTTTCTTTTTAAAACAAACTTGACATCACTTTACACTTTAGAGAAAGGAATGAAAATAAATATCATATAAAATGCAACCAAATTCCCCACAGGTTTTCCCCTAACTTATTTCAATCCTACTTAAGCGACGATAGCCCAAGGTGGAAATAGGGTTATGGGCTGAGAAGGGATGGGTGGGCTGCCCTGGGTGTATTCCAAAGGTACCTGCACTAAAGAGGAAGTCTTTTTGGAAAAGAGAGAAAGGAAGAAGAGGGTAAGAGAGGGGCAGGCAACTGCTGAAGGTTTCCCTGAATTGCTTATCAGCAACTCATTTAACTCACTTTTGGATATCTGCTACAACCAGCCACAAGCACACCCCATCGGAGCACACCTTACCTATTTGCACGCTGCTCGGAAAGGCTCCCATGGCGAGTCCCCAAAATCCAGAAAATAACAAGACAATCTGTCTGCAAATAATCCTCATCTTCTTTTCTCCTCTCCCTGAAGCGCGCTCTCTCTTTCTCTCACACTCTTCCTCAAGGCTGTTCAGAGAAGCATTGAAGACGACGGCGCTAAAATTAAAAATCAACCAAAAAAAAAAAAAAAAAAA